>ML110359.1:51048-84441 GCA_003697995.1 Taxidea taxus jeffersonii | reverse complement strand
GACACAGGCCTGCAACACTCCAGCACTATGGGAAAATAGTATATAGAATTCAAAGGTTTTTCTCATGATTCGTTTACCTTTCAATATAAAATTTTTCTTTTCTTCCTATTCAACTAGTTTGTTATTTTATCAACTGTTTTTAAGTCCTTTTTTTAACTTTCATTTTTTACATTTACATTTTTATAGACATTCTTCATTTTTTGGCTTCCTTTCACTGTATTCAAATTTTTTTTTGTATATATATATATGTACCTATATATATATGTTTTCATTTCTTTACATTTTGGGTCTTCTAACCAACAGACCAAATATACCCAAGACCAAGTGGATCACCCTGTTTTGTCCACCTGAGAGATTATATTCTCTCTTTCCCACCCCCCTTTTGTTTTTTGGTTTCTGACCTCTGGATTTGTCTAGTATGTATTTCACTTGGGTTGTGGTTGACATTTTTTATTTTGTTCTCTTGTTCATCTATTCTTCTTTGGGCAAAATGACTAAAAGAAGGAATTCACAACATAAGAGAGAACTAGAGGTAATACTCTCTGTCACAGATCTAATGAATATGAATATAAGTAAAATGTCATAGCTGGAATTCAGGAAAACGATTATAAAGTTACTAGCTGGACTTGAAAAAAGCATAAAGACACTAGAGAATCTCAGTGCAGAAATAAAATCTAATCAGGCTAAAATTAAAAATGCTCTGACATGCAGTCTAAATTGGACACTCTAATAGCTAGGGTAAATCAGGCAGAAAAGAGAGTAAGTAACAGAGAAGGTAAATTGATGGAAAGGAAGGAAGCTGAGGAAAAGAGAAAAACAACAAATGGACCATGAGGGGAGGCTTCAAGAAATCAACAATACCATAAAGCAAAACAATATCAGAAGTATTGGTGTCCCTGAGGAAGAAGAAGGCGGGGGCAGAAGATACGTATATTAGGGCAAATCATAGCTAGGAACTTCCCTAATCTGGGGAAGGAAACAGGCATTCAAATCCAAAGGCAGAGAGGACCCCTCTCAAAATCAATAAAGAAAGATCAACACCCCAACATATAATGGTAAAGCTTGAACATTTCAAAGATAAAAAGAAAATCCTGAAAGCAGCTTGGGACAAGACGTACTTAACCAACAAGGGTAGAAACATAAGGCTGGCACCATACTTGTCCACAGAGACATGGCAGGCCAGAGAGGGTGGGCATGATATATCCAGGGTACTAAATGACAAAAACATGAAGCCAAGAATACTTTATCCACCAAGGCTCTCACTAAAACTGGAAGGAAAAATAGAGAGCTTCCAAGACAAATAGAAATTAGAAGATTTCATGAACACTAAACCAGCCCGGCAAGAAATATTAAAGGAGATCCTGTAAGCAAAGAGCCCAAAAATAACATACACCAGAAACAAACAATCTACAAAAACAAGGACTTTACAGGTAATACAATGGCACTAAATTCTTATCTTTCAGTAATTACTCTGAATGTAAATGAGATGAATGCTCCAATCAAAAGACATAGGGTATCAGATTGGATAAAAAAACAAGACCCACCCATATACTATCTATAAGAGACTCATTTTAGACTCAGACACCTCCAGACTGAAAGTGAGGAAATGGGCAACAATTTATCATCTTTTGACTAATGGACACCAAAAGAAAGCTGGGTAGCAATCTTCATATCAGACAAATTAGATTTTAAACCAAAGACCGTACTAAGGGATAAAGAGGGACACTATATCATACTTACGGGGTCTATCCAACAAAAAGATCTAACAAATATAAATATTTATATTCCTAACTTGGGATCAGCCAACTATATAAGCCAATTAATAACCAAATTAAAGAAACACATTGATAATAACACAATAATAGCCGGGGACTTCAACACCCTACTCACAGCAATGGACAGATCATCTAAGCAGAAGATCAATAAAGAAACAAGGCCTCTGAATGATACACTGGACCGGATGGACTTCACTGATACATACAGAGCATTTCATCCTAAAGTAACAGAATACAAATTCTTTATGAGTGCACATGGCATATTCTCCAGAATGGATAACAAACTGGGTCACAAATCACGTCTCAACCAATACCAAAAGATTGGGATTATTCCCAATATGAAATATGAAAATATCATTATTTTCAGACCACAATGCTTTGAAACTTGAACTCAATCACAAGAAACATATAAACTACCAAACTGAAACAGGAAGAAATAGAAAACCTGAATAGACCCATAACCAGAAAGGAAACTGAAGGAGTAATCAGTAATCCCCTAAAAAAACAAGAAAGTCCAAGGCCAGATGGCTTCCCAGGGAAATTCTACTAAACATTTAAAAGAACCCATTCTACTGAAGCTGTTTCAAAAAATGGAAATGGAAGGAAAACTTCCAAACTCATTTCACAAGGCCATCATTACCTCAATCTCAAAACCAGACCCCATGAAAAAGGAGAATTACAGAACAATATCCCTGATGAACATAGATGCCAAAATTCTCAACAAGATACTAGCCAACTGGGGCGCCTGGGTGGTTCAGTCGGTTAAGTATCTGCCTTTGGCTCAGGTCATGATCCCAGGGTCCTGGGATAGAGCCCTCCATCAAGCTCCCTGCTCAGTGGGGAGCCTGCTTCTCTCTCTTATTCTACCCCTCCTCCCTCATGCATGGTTTCTAATAAATAAAAAATCTTTAAAAAAAAATACTGATGTTACAGAATTAGTTTAGAGGGGTAAGTACACAACAAGAACCAAACGATCCTCAATTTATGCACAAAAACCATTTGACAAAATATGATCCTCGATTTATGCAGAAAGACCATTTGACAGCATCCTTTCTTGTTTAAAACTCTCCACAGTGTAGGGGAGAGGGAACATACCTCATTATCAGAAACGCCATCTATGAAAAGCCCACAAAAAATCTCATTCTCAATGGGGAAAAACTGGGCTTTCCCCATAAGGTCAGGAACACGACAGGGATGCCCACCTCACCACTGTTGTTCAACACAGTACTAGAAGTCCTAGCTTCAGTAATCAAGCAACAAACAAAAACAAAAAAAACCAACTGGCATTCAAATTGGCAAGGAAGTTGTCAAACTCTCACTCTTCTTCGCAGATGACATACTTCAGGCAGAAACCCAAAAGACTCCACCCCAAAAGTGCTAGAACTCATACAGGAATTCAGTAATGTGACAGTATATAAAATCATAAAGATCAGTTACATTTCTATATACTAAGAGAAAGACAGAAGAAAGAAATTAAGGAACTGATCCCATTTACAACTGCACCAAAACCCATAAAATACCTATGAATAAACCTAACCAAAGGATCTGTACTCTAAAAACTAGAGAACACACAGGGGCTCCTGGGTGGCTCAGTCAGTTAAGTGTCTGCTTTATGCTCAGGTCATGATAACCTGGTCCTGGGATCTAGCCACCTGTGGTGCTCCCTCCTCCATGGGAAGCCTGCTTCTCCCTCTCCCTCTGCCCTGCTTGTGCTTTCTTTCTCGGTCTATTTCAAATAAATAAAATCTTTAAAAATAAAAATCAAAAAAAAATTTTTAAATAAACTACAGAACACTTATGAAAGAAATTGAGGAAGACACAAAGAATTGGAAAAACATTCCATGCTCGTGGATTGGAAGAACAAATATTGTTAAAATGTCTACGTTACCCAAAGCAATCTACACATTCAATGCAATCCCTATTAAAATACCATTAGCATTTTTCACAGAGCTGGAACAAATAATCCTAAAATCTTCATGGAATCAGAAAAGACCCTAAATAGCCAAAGAATGTTGAAAAAGAAAACCAAAGTTGGTGGCATCACAATTCGAGACTTCAAGCTATATTACAAAGCTGTAATAATCAAGACAGTCTGGTACTGGCAGAAAAACAGACACACAGATCAATGGAACATAACAGAAAATCCAAAAATGGACCCACAACTCTATGAATTTATCTTTGACAAAGCAGGAAAGAATATCCAATGGAAAAAGGACAGTCTCTCTTCAATAAATGGTGCTGGGAAAATTGGACAGCAACATGCAGAAAAACAAAACTGGACCACTTTCTTATATTTTCGTATATATTCCATACACAAAGATAAACTCAAAATGGATGAAAAGACCCAAATTAATTCCTATCTAGGAAGTAATCAAAATCCTAAAGAAGAACACAGGCAGCAATCTCTTTGATCTCAACCACAGAAACTTCTTGCTAGACATGTCTCCAAAGGCAAGGGAAACAAAAGCAAAAATCACCTTTCAGGACTTCATCAAGATAAAAAGCCTCTGCACAGTAAAGGAAACAGTCAATAAAACTAAAAGGCAACTTATGGAATGGGAAAAGATATTTGGAAATGACATATCAGATAAAGGGCTAGTATCCAAAATCTATAAACAACCTATCGAACTCAACACCCCAAAAAACAAATAATCCAGTCAAGAAATGGACAGAAGAAATGAACAGACATTTGTCCAAAGAAGACATACAAATGGCCAACAGACACAATAAAATGTTCCACATCACTTGGCATCAAGGAAATACAAATCAAAACAATGAGAGGGAACCCCAGGTGGCTCAGTTGATTAGGCATCTGCCTTCAGCTCAGGTCATGATCCCAAGCTCCTGGGATCAGGTTCCTACATCAGGCTCCTTGCTCAGCAGGGAGACTGCTTCTCCCTCTGCCTGCCACTCTCCCTGCTTGGGCTTGCTCACTTTCTCTTGCTTTTTCTTTGACAAATAAATAATATCTTAAAAAAAAAAAAAAAGAAAACCCACAATGAGATACCACCTCACAAGAGCTGGAATGGCTAAAATTAACAACTCAGGAAATAACACATGCTGGCAAGGATGTGGAGAAAGGGGAACCCTGTTACACTATTGGTAGGAATGCAAACTGATGCAGCCACTCTGGAAAACAATATGGAGATTCATCAAAAAGTTAAAAATAGAGCTACCCTACGACCCAGCAAATGCACTACTAGGTATTTACCCCAAAGATACAAATGTAATGATCTGAAGGGGCACCTATACCCCAATGTTCATAGCAGCAATGTCCACAATAGCCAAACTGTGGAAAGAACCAAGATGTCCATCGACAGATAAATGAATAAAGAAGACATGGTATAGGGGCAACTGGGTGGCTCAGTGGATTAAGCCTCTGCCTTCAGCTCAGGTAATGGTCTCAGGATCCTGGGATTGAGCCCCGTGTCAGGCTCTCTGCTCAGTGGGGAACCTGCTTCCCTCTCTCTCTGCCTGCCTCTCTGCCTATCTGTGCTCTCTCTGCCAAATAAATAAATAAAATCTTTAAAAGAAAAAAAGGAAGACATGGTATATATATACAATGGAATATTATTCAGCCATTAGAAAGGATGATTACTTACCATTTATATCAATGTGTAGGGTATTATGCTGAGCGAAATAAGTCAATCATAGAAAGACAAATTCTCATATCATTTCATTCATGTGTGGAATGTAAGAACAGTGTAGAGGGTTATAGTGAAGGGAGGGAAAACTTAAAGAGAAGTCATCAGGGACGGAGAAAAACCATGAAAGACTCTTAATAGTAGGAAACTAACAGAGGGTTGCTAGAGGGGAGGGCGTGAGGGGATGAGGTAATTGCATGATGGGCATTAAAAAAGGCACATGATGCAATGAGCACTGGGTATTATACACAACTAATGAATTAACTACATCTGAAATTAATGATATACTATACATTGGCTAATTGAATTTTTAAAAATAATACAAATAAAACAAAAGCTCCAGCATATTCATGAGACTAGAAAACATTACACTCATATGCAGGACTATATACATGCTCAAGAAAGCATTCAGAAGGCCCTAATCTCTCATTTCTGGCTGACTTTGAGGTTCTGTGCAAGCAAGAAATAAAGACTAAGGCAGAGTTGTAAACTTCCTGCCAGAACATTAAAAACATATTCCAATATGCAAACAGATATGCATCCCTTGACAAAAGCTGGTAAGACTTAATGGTTCCAGACATTTAGGGAAAATTTCCAATCATTACCTGACCACTAAACTACATAGAGATTTCAGTGACAACACAAGATAAAGAATACAGATGCTACAGGAGGGCCTGGATAGCTCAGTTGGTTAAGCATCTGCCTTCAGCTCATGTCATGATCCCAGAGTCCCCAGACAGAGCCCCACATCAAGCTCCCTGCTCAACAGGGAGTCTGCTTCTCTCTCTTATTCTGCCCCTCCTCCCTCATGCATGGTTTCTAATATATAAAAAATCTTAAAAAAATATATATACTGATGTTACAGAATTAGTTTAGAGGGGTAAGTACATAACAACAAACAGAAGAAACAAACAACAAGACCTGGGGAGAGGGATGAATCTGATTGCCAGAGCTGCCACACTATATTATTTAAACTGTCTTATTCTCAACAAAAAAAATTGAACCATGTCAAAAATATTAAAGTACAGCCCATATATGGGGGAAAAAAGCAATAAGTATAAATTGTCTCAGAGAAAGCCTAGACACTGAACTTACTAGACAAAAATTTAAATCAGGTATTTTATAAGGCATTCAAGTAACAGAAATCATGAAGTAAATAATGAAGTATGAGAAAAGAGTTTCACCAAACAGAGCAAAAGAGATAGAATTTTAAAAAAGAACCAAATGAAAGTTCTTCAATTTAAAGAAACAAAAACTGAAAGGAAAAATTTAGTTAAGTGGCTCATGAGTACATCTGATTTGGCAGAAGAATCAGTGAACTTAAAAAGCAGGTCAAAGTGCTCAGTCTGAGGAACAAAAAGGAAAAAGAATGAAGAAAAATGAACAGAACCTCAGAGACCTATAGGACACCATCAGCCATATCAATACATGGATAATAGGAGCCACAGAAGAAGAGAAGATAAAATTATTTGAAGAAATAGCCAAAAACTTTCCCAAATGTAATGAAAAACATTAACCTACAAATCCAAAAACCTCCTCCACCACCAAATAGAATGAACTCAAGAAGACCCAAACCTAGACATATCAATATCAAACTATTAAAAGCCAGACAACAAGAGTCTTGAAAGCAGACAGAAGAGATTAGTCACACACACAAGGGATATTAAGTAAGATTAACAGCTGATTCTTCATCAGAAACCATGGGACCTTTGGTAGGTTAACCTATTCAAAGTATTAAAAAAGCGAAAAAAAAAAAAAACAAACTATCAACCTTTAAAAATGAAGGAGATAAGGTTAAGACATTCCCAGATGAACAAAAACTAAAGAAATCTATTGCTAGTAGATCTGCCCAAAATAGTACTAAAGACTGTCCTTTTTACAATTCTTTTGATTTAAAAATGCATAAAGCAGTGACTAGAAAACTGTTGATGCAGTTATAATGTATAAAGATGTCATTTATATAAAAATAATAAAATGGAAGAGTGGGAGGGAATGCAACCACACAGGAGCAAAGTTTTTATATATTACTCACAGTAAATTGGTATTAATCCAGACTGGACTGTAAGAGGTTAACTATAATCCCTAGAAAAACTATTAAAAATGAGACTAACAACTTTTTAAAGTATATTAATGATTAGTGAGTGAAGAAGAGGATGAGGGGACACAGAAGTGATGACAGTGGGTAAAGGTTTCTATTGGAGTGATGAAAATGTTCTGGAATCAGTTGTGATGGCTGCACAACTTTGTGACTATATTTGAAGCTACTGAACTGTACACTTTAATATGGTGAATTTTAGGGTGTATGAATTATATGTCCATAAAAAATATATTCAAAGAAGGTAAACTTATGACATGTGAGCATTTCACTGTAGGTAAATTTTACCTCAAAAACAGTAACAATAACAAAAGAGATAGATAATGGTATCAATGCTTTAAGCATCAGGAGAGTACTATTTAGTGCTAAGCATTAGGAGAAGCATTAGAGTGGCTCAGTCATTAAGCATCTGCCTTCAGCTCAGGTCATGATGCCAGGGTGGTGGGACCGAACCCCACATCGGGCTCCCTGCTCAGCAGGGAGTCCGCTTTTCCTTCTCCCCCACTTGTGTTCCCTCTCTGTCTCTATCAAATAAATAAAATCTTAAAAAAAAAAAGCACTGGGAGAAAATTTATGGGTATCTATACTTTAATTTGAAAAAAAAAAAAAAAACAAACCTGAACTGAAGATTAGTAGGATAGACAGATACGTGGAAAAGCGATGGTCAGTGGTAGAAAGTAGGCATGAGTATCTGGGTTTTCACTATAGAATTTCAACTTTTATGTAAGTTCAAAGATGTTCATAAAATGCTGAGGGAAAGAATAGGGCTGAGGAAACACTCAGATCCAAGTTATGGACTTTTCGGCAAATAGCCTGAACTACACAATAAAACAGTATCATTAAAGACACAAATGTCAAATTATTGTAGAATAAAAGAATCCAGAGAGATATGACAAAGGGGGGAAAAACCTGAATGTGGACATTATATATTTTGAATTAATGATAAATTTCTGGGTGTGACAGTAGTATTCTGATTATGAGAATGTCCTCATGTGAAGGAGATACATGCTACAGTATTTAGTAGTGAAATGTCATAAAGAATGTAACTTACTTTTTTTTTTTAAAGATTTTATTTACTTTTTTGACAGAGAAAGATCACAAGTAGGCAGAGAGGCAGGCAGAGGGAGAGAGGAGTAAGCAGGCTCCCCACTGAGCAGAGAGCCTGATGTGGGGCTCGATCCCAGGACCCTGGGATCATGACCTGAGCCGAAGGCAGAGGCTTTAACTCACTGAGCCACCCAGGCGCCCCTGTAACTTACTTTCAAATGATTTAGGAAGAGAATGTACACATACATATACATAGACGATAACAAATGTGACAAAACGTTAACAACTAATAAATCTAGGTGAAGGATACATGCTTGCTAATATTGCTCTTTCAACTTATTTGCTTTAATGTTTTCAAAATATAAAGGGTAGGAGATGAGTAGTACCAAGGTGAGAGTTATAAAGAATATTGGCAAATTAGAACTCTCACCTCACTGGTGCAACCACTTTGGAAAACAGCATGGAGATTCCTCAAAAAGTTGAAAATAGAGCTACCCTATGACCCAGCAATTGCACTACTGGGTATTTACCCTAAGGATACAAACGTAGTGATCCGAAGGGGCACATGCACCTGAATGTTTATAGCAGCAATGTCCACAATGGCCAAACTATGGAAAGAACCTAGATGTCCATCAACAGATGAATGGATAAAGACGATGTGGTATATATATACAATGGAATACTATGCAGCCATCAAAAGAAATGAAATCTTGCCATTCTCAACAACATGGATGGAACTAGAGGGTATTAGGCTTATCGAAATAAGTCAATCAGGGAAAGACAACTATCATATGATCTCCCTGATATGATGAAGTGGAGATGCAACGTGGGGGTTTGGGGGGTAGGAAAAGAATAAGTGAAAGAAGATGGGATCGGGAGGGAGACAAACCATAAGAGACTCTTAATCTCACAAAGGAAACTGAGGGAGGGGGGTCGGGAGAGGGTGGTGGGGTTATGGACATTGGGGAGGGTATGTGCTATGGTGAATGCTGTGAAATGTGTAAACCTGGCGATTCACAGACCTGTACCCCTGGGGATAAAACATAAATAAAAAATAAATAAATACACACACACACACACACAAAAGAACTCTCACGTCATCTCCCTCTATATTCCCCCTCATATACCACACTTGTGTCCTTCTACTGTCCCAAATAAAACAAGTTGATCATAATTTCACTGTCTTTGCTGGTGTTCTTTCTACTTGGAGTACTCTTCCCCCAGATCTTTGTTTGGCTCTTTTCTTCTATTCATTCTAGCTTCAACTTAAATGCAATCTCAAAGAAGCCCTCATCTACCACCTTAAGAGATGCCCGCCCATCAGGCTCTAACATATCACCTGATATTTTCTTAATAACAATAATCTATAGCTGGAATGCTTATAAATTTTCTGTGTTTCCTTGTTTTTCTCTCTACAACATAAATGACAGGCCAAGAGAGTCAGCTGTTTTATGTTTTTAGGCTGTCCTACTTTTTTTCCATAGCCTGTATCCTATGACACCCACCCTTGTATCCAGTAAAAAGTTAACTGGAAACAGTAAAGCAACTGATAATTTTTTCTACAGGAGTAGAAGCTAGGGGAGTGAGTAATCTGAAGTTAACAGAAATCAGAGTGAGTGGGTCAAGGGACTGATACTAAACTCAAAGATGGTATGAGCATATAATAGCTACAACAGCTGATGGTTTTACTAATACAGTACCTAAAAACCTAGGACAAGAGCCAGCAACAGCAACCTTTTTATCAAAAATTAAACAAAATTTCCCTAACATTTAAATCTAAAAATTTATTTTGTTCTAAGACCTAGAGAAAAATCAGAGTCCATGTTCCTTGAATTCAGTTAAGATTTACTCTAACAGTATAGATTCTACTTCCTTCTCTTCCACTTGATTTAAATAACATTTTTCTAATCTTTTTGTCAATCTACCACTGATATTTCTATTGCATGCTAAATACTATCCTTACGCTTTAAAAGAGAGTGGTCTTTGCCATCTCTGTGGATATTTTATAAATCCTTAAAGTGTCATGTACTTGTGAATATAATGAAAAAGAATGGTTATAGAAAGTCTGAGGCTGAAAATAAGAAAGTAGCAACTAAAATGATAGCTTATATAGCTTATATTTACTGATTGCTTACTATAGGCCAAGCTCTATCCTAAAGATTTTACACAACACACTAACTCATTTGGTTCTCACAAAACCTTGTGAGGTATTTTCCACATTTTACAGATACGTAAACTGAAACTTAAAGAACTAAAATACCTCGACCAATGTCCTACAACTACTAAGGTTAGATTCAAAGCAGGCCAAATGATTTCAGAGCCCTTCTTCACTATATTGCCTGTCACAACACTATAAGTCTCTACAAATTTGATAAAAATTCTGTGGGTGCTAATTTCAGGAAGAAGGGAAATATGCTAACTATATTAGTTTTTAACATTGTTAAGATTAATACTTAAATTTTAGGGATTCTCCTTGACATAACAAACAGCAAAACAGGACATGAAAAAAATATTACCTAATAAGAATACCAACAGATTCTTCCCAAGTATATTACCTGAAGTACAATACATAACTAAAAACAGCAAAAGCCCTGTGGGTCCTAGCTCTTACTAGAATTCAGTTATTATCCCAAAGACCTAAACCTTTATATCCCTAACAACTTCTAGTATATTTTGTTTCCCCTATGGCATTCTCATTCAGGGTATTTTCTATGAACATATTCTGATATAAAACTCCTGACTAGACTCTATTCTCTAACAGCTATGAATAGTTTATAAAGCAGAGCCCTGAAAGGCATATGGGCGTCTCAGTCAGTTGAGTGCCTGACTCTTGATTTCAGCTTAGGTCATAGTCTCAGGGATATGGGCTCCAGCCCTGTGTCAAGCTTTGCACTCACTGTGGAGTCAGCTTGTCCCTCTCCGGAGCTCTGCTCCTCCCCTTCACTCTCTCTCTCTCAAGTGAATAAAATCTTTTTCTTTTTTTAAGATTTTTATTTATTTTTTTGAAAGAGAGAGAAAGAGAGTGCGCACAAGAAAGGGAGGGGCAGAGGGAGAAGGAGACTCCCTGCTGAGCAGGAAGCCCAACACAAGGCTTGATCCCAGGACCCCAAGATCATGACCCGAGCTGAAGGCAGATGTTTGACTGAGCCACCCAGGCACCTCTCAAATAAATAAAATCTTAAAAACAAAACAAAACAAAAGGAAAGAAAAGAAAAAGCAGAGCCCTGAAAGCAGAGCAACAATGAGCTCAAGAGAACAATCATTAAGCATCTGCCTTCGGCTGGGGTCATGATCCTAGGGTCCTGGGATCAAGCCCCACACCGGGCTCCCTGCTCGACAGGAAGCCTGCTTCTCCCTCTCCCACTCCCCCTACTCGTGTTTCCTCTCCCGCTGTCCCTCTCTGTCAAATAAACAAATAAAAATCTTAAAAAGAAGAGAGAGAAACTGTGGTTCATTAGATCCTTTGCAAGTGGCATCAGGTAACTGCTGAAGTTTAGTTTAAAACCATCCTACTGGGATGCCTGGGTGGCTCAGTTGGTTAAGCATCTGCCTTTGTCATGATCCCAGGGTCCTGGGATTGAGCCCTGCGTCAAATTCCCTGCTCAGCAGAAAGCCTGTTTCTCCCTCTGCCCCTCACTCTGCTCGTGCTCTCTCTCTCTCTCAAATAAATAAAATCTTTTAAAAATAAGTAAATAAAACCATCCTACTGCTTTAGAGGCCACACAGCTCTCGTCAAACTTTAGTAAGGAAATGGGAAAGTGCCAAAGTACTTAAGATATCATCATACCTCCTAAATATTAAAAAATGCAAAAAGAATTCTTCAGTGGAAGGCATAAATTAGTTTTGATAATTTCTAAGTCTTGAAAATATAAAAACTTTATTATATAAAAACTCTAAGTATATATGCTCATAACATGTCAAAAGCTCCAATGTACCATGTATAACTAAAGAAACATTAGAGTTCTCATCCTTATTAAAATTCCCCGCTACCCATCAAAAAAGTGAACAAGGTTTTCTAACCTTTCAAAATCACCTTGCCTTGTAAATTTTGACAACCTATACACGGCCCAGTTGTTAAGCTGTTTAGAGGTCATTCCTCTTCCATTATCTATCACTGCAACGGCAGGTTTTCCTTGTGTTTCATCAAAAAGCTATGAAATAAGTTCAAAAGACAGGAAAAGTCACATCAACGTCAAAAATATACAAAGTTATATATTAAAGAATTAAATGGACTCACTCATACACTGATGGTGGAAGTGTAAATGTATTATAAGTTACTAAAAGGTATGTCAGCTGTATAAATCAAAGGCCTTAGAATTCGTCATGTCCTTTAATCCAGAAATTCCATTTCTCAGAATTTAGCTTAAGGAACTAATCAGAAACATGTAAAGACTTATAAAGATCTTTATGCCAGCACTGTTTACAACAGCAAAAATGTAGAAAAAAATCTAAATCTTTAATAATAATAGACTACATAATTTATAATATAGCCAATAAATGAAACCATAGCAATGGAACATTATACTGCAGAATATTCTTGATATGGCAAATGTCTACAATGTACTGTGTCAAGAGAAAGTAGATCACAAGAAAAAATGTACACTATGATCACACATACATGAATATCTATATGCATAGAAAAAGGGCACATAAAAATTTTAACAAGAGAAATCAGATAACTTCTTTTATTTTCTAATACTTCTACAATGAACTTATAGTACTTTTATAAAAGGAAAAGTTAAATTTCTTTATAGTATTTTTTTCTTACCAATTTGATCTGTATTCTTCTAATACCAGTGTTTCTAGAAGTAGCAGACAATGAATTGTCAATTAATTCTGCAAGAGCAAATGCTGGAAAAGAATGAGAAGACATTACTGCTTAACTTTTTCCTCCCAAATACTTCATTTAAAAGTTCAAAGTAGAAGAAACTCTGAAGTACCTTAAGCCATCACTTTTATTTTCCAAAGAGCTAGAATTAAAGTATTATCCTGATCCTAATGATATAATACATAATAAAGGCATCATCATCAATCACCACCAGCATTAAAAAGCAGTCATCAACCAGTACTTGTAAGGCACTATACAGCATGAGTCAGCCAGCCATGACTCCTGGCTTCAAGGAGTTTATAATCTAAAGACAGACATACAGACATAGGAGACAAACAAAAGACCATAACCATAAAATCAAATACTAGTTCGTGGTATGTAATACATCATGCACAAGTCAAAAGTAAACACATTCAGAGACAGGGCACAGCAGGGGTTGCAAATATAAAGCAATTATAAGTGTCTACTAAGAACTAATTTAGATATATAAATCTTATGATTAACAGCAACTTATCAAACGGCAGACTGTGTCTGACACAGAACTGCTAATTATTTCCTACTACACAACCAGCTTGATATTCAACTTATCACTGGCTCAGTATTATTAACCAACATTCTTCTTTCTTCAAGGTCACTACTCAAACTATTTCCTGCTTTTATTTCCCTAATTAAAAAGGGGAACACACCAAATTTATGTCTCTTACTACCAATGAAGTGCAACCCAACTAACACTGTAATTATTCCTCAGAGTAGCACCCCAGCAAGCATTCCACACTCTGAACACTTACAGGATGGCTATGTTTATAAACTAGAAAGAAGTTACCACAAATCAGATATAAGGATCTGGCCAATAAAGTCTAGAAAAGAGAGAAGGAACACTATAGAAATGGGAGGAAAAAAGAGGTAAGAGAAATTTGGGGGGAAGAAATGATTATAATCTGATATCTGCTTAGATATAAAAGTACAAAAAAAAAAAGGAAAAAGAAGCAAAGATGGTTTTGAGTCTTTGACCAAACTGGACAAATGGTTATATTTCTCATAAAAGGAAAATTTAGAGGGGAGGAAAGAAAACTCTCTATTTTAGATGTGATGCCCAACCACTCTATCAAAGCTCAATGAGTAGAGGTGTTCCATAGGGAGCAAGAAAGATACCAGGCTTTAGACAATAAAAACAGTCAAAGGTAAGGATTTTGCTTTGCCAATAGAATAATTAAGACTTAAATCACCTCATTAGGAGAAAAGTATAAAAAAAGGCAGCATAACTTGAAGAGATATCCACCATAGGTCAAGAATAACCAAAAGCAGCACTAAAGGCAAATGAAACAAAAGCAGGGAAAGACCTAGGAATGTACTGTAAAATCACAGCAATCAAAGCAAGAGCTTAAAAAGGGAGATTTTCTGTTCATGTAATGACAGTAGAAATGAAAACTAGTACAACTAATCTGAAAGATAATATGTATCAAGTCTAGGGGCACCTGGGTGGCTCAGTGGGTTAAAGCCTCTGCCTTCAGCTCAGGTCATGATGCCAGGGTTCTGGGATCGAGCCCCACATCGGGCTCTCTGCTCAGTGGGAAGCCAGCTTCCTCCACTCTCTCTCTCTCTGCCTGCCACTCTGCCTACTTGTGATCTCTGTCAAATGAATAAGTAAAATATTTTTAAAAAATATGTATCAAGTCTTAAAAATGAATTACCTATTGACTCCATGACTATAAATTTAGAAATCTATCCCCAAAGAAAGAATTAAAGATTCACTCAATATGCAAATATTTGAACACTATTTTCAAGCATTAATCTAGGAAGAGAAGAAAACAGACAAGAGTCCTATTCTTGTGGAGTTAACATTCTAGTTAGAAAGATGGAAAAATTATGAAAAAGATGGAAAATGAAATATAATAATTCCTTAGTACATTATATAGTGGTCTATGTGATAGACAAAAGAACGAGCAGAAAAAAAGAGATCAAATAATGGTAAAGTCACAGAGGCAACACAGTTGTAATCTTAAATAGGATGATCAAGGTTAATTTTTGTTGAGAAGGTAATAGGTAAATAAAATTTGAAATAGGTGAGGGAATGAGACAGGGGCTATCTGGGCAAAGAGGCAGAGGGCCCTAAGCTGAGTACACAGCTGGTACTGGAATGAAAAACAAAAAGGAAGAGTTACAGAAACAAAGGCTGATAGCAAACAAAGCAGAGCTACAAAGGTCATACAGATAATTATAAAGACTTGGCTTTTATTCTCAGTGAAACAGGAGTTTCAGCAGAAGAGTAAACATCTGTTTTCTCTCGTGTTTTCAGCGGAAGAGTAAACACCTGACTTCTCAAACCTTATGTGGACAGGCATGAAAGGAGAGATAAATTAAGAGCCACTATAGAATTTAGGTGGTAATTCCTCAAGATCAGGTTTTAGAAACAGAAATGTTAAGAAATGGTCAATTCTAGATAAATACTGAAGATAATGCCATAGTGCCAATCCGATTTTCTTACAGACTGGATGAAAGGAATGAGACAAAGAAGAATCAATTTGATTTTTGGCCTAAGCAACTAAAATAACAGAGCAATAATCAATTTGAATGGGAAAATCATGTGTTGTTACGATTCAGTGAACAGATCAAGGTTCCCATCTTAAGATATGCCAGTGGAGGGACGCCTGGGTGGCTCAGTTGGTTAAGCGGCTGCCTTCGGCTCAGGTCATGATCCCAGCGTCCTGGGATCGAGTCCCACATCGGGCTCCTTGCTCGGCAGGGAGCCTGCTTCTCCCTCTGCCTGCCTCTCTGTCTGCCTGTGCTCAGTCGCTCTCTCTAACTAATAAATAAATAAAATCTTAAAAAAAAAAAAAGATATGCCAGTGGAGATATCACATGGGCAACTGGACAGACAAAACTGGAATTTAAGAGGTAAGTCTGGCATTATTTTCAGTATTTGACTAAAAATTACCATTTCTGGGGCACCTGGATGACTCAGTTAAGCATTGGATTCTTGATTTTGGCTGATGGCTCATGAGCCAAACCTCATGTCTGGCTCCACGTTCAGAATGGAGCTTGCTTGAGATTCTCTCTCTCCTTTTCCCTCTGCCCCTTACCCCACTCACACACACTCTCTAAATGGATAAATAAAATCTTTTTTAAAAAATTACCATTTCTACCACCTCCATTGAGGAGTCACTGACATAACAATGGTATATAGAACCACGTAACTGGACAAGATCACTAAGGAAGCAAGAGAAGAGAAGGGACCAAGGACTAAGCTGTGAGGCACTTCAATATTAAGAAGGTTGAGAAGAGAGATCAATTTTATCTCAATTTTTAAAAAAAGAAAGAAAAATATGGGAAGAGAAGAGAAGAAAGAAGGCAGCCAGTGAGGTAGAAACAGAAGTATGGTTTCTCAAAAGCCAAGTAAAGATTATTTTATCAAGGAAGAAAAGTGATAAACTGTAAATGCCTTGAGTAAAATGGGAACTGAAAGCTGATCACCGGATTTAGCCACGGATGACCCTCAAAGAGTACAATAGAGCAAATAAAGAATGGGAAGAGAAGTGCCACTGCTGATAGTAAATACAGTCAACTCTTTTGAGGAGTTCTATAAACAGGAGCAAAAAACTGGGCAGTAGCTGGTGAAAGAATATGATGTTTTTAAGATGGGAGCTTCCTTATATATCAGAGGTAATAAGTAGCCTGGTTAGGAGTTCAAGCTCTGTAATTCCTCTGCTAGGGTCCAAATTCTGGCTCCAACACTTACTACCAGGGTGGCCTCTGTTAAGCTACCTAATATCTCTTAGCCTCAAGTTTCTTCAGTGAAGTAGGGTCATTATGTAACATTAGTTGCCACATAGGATTAAGGATTAAATGAGATAATGTTCATAAAGAACTTGGCTTGCTGCCTGGCACAGCAGCTGATAGTAATACTACTAGTACTTTGGGTGAGGATGTGTACAATGACTTAGACTAAAGAATACTCATCATGTGTAACAATAAAAAAGACTGAAAACAACCTAAATGTCTAAAAGAACACTGCTGAAAGAAATTTGTTATATAAATACCACATAAACACTAAAAACAAATACACATTGACATATATGTTAAAGATGTTCATTATACTTTAAACAAAAAAGCAGGTTAAAGGAGTATGCTCCATATAAAACCACTAAAAAAGAAAAAAATATATAAAAAGGTCTGAAATGATAAACACCAAAGTATAAGTGGTGGTTCTATCTGCATGGTAGAGATAAGATGTTCTTTATGTTCTTTCTGCTCATCTATGTCTTCTATTTCCTACAAACTATAATGCATACACAAGAAAAAATATTTTTAATATGAAAGTTTATAATGAACATCTAAGTAGTAGTAAACACTTTGGCAGGGTCCAGACAGAAAAGATTCTCTAAAGCAACTGATTTGTAAAGATCACTAGCAAACAGTCCAAAGGTAGGATAAAAAACTTGTGAGAAGTAAAGGTGTAAAGAAATAATAAAAAAATGGAGACCAGAACACAAGCCACTTGCTTGTGTAGTTCAACTACACAAATTTGCAAGGTAAAAAAAAATTCTCAATTGGGAGACATCTACAGGAAGCCAGGAAGAATAAATCAGAGTACACAGGAGATGGAAAGATTGGTAGGTACATTTCTTCGAGTTAAAATGGAATGAATCATTATAGAAGATTAGTTTTAAAGGAGAGGTATCTTTACTCTGAAGATGACTTTGATAGAAAGGAAATACTGATTGATGAAGAGGCTGAAGTAAGGAAGTTCACAATGACTGGTCATAATCTTCTAATTAAAGTAGAAAGAATTTTTCTAATAGTGAAGGAATGTGACATGTGGTCAAAGATAAAAGAATAACAGTTTGTCGAAAATTAGTATAAATGTAATACTTACGCAAAGGATTTTGTCCTTCACTTGCATAATATTCATACATGCCACTTTTAACCAGTGTGTCATAGTGAGGTAGGAAGTCAATTCGTTCTTTTGTAGCTGTTAGTAGTAACTGATTAACTGACTGTAGCAGGTATAGAGTGACTCCATCTTTAACAGTGTCATCTGTAATTAAGAAGTAATATCTTAAGCGCTACATAGCACCAGAAATACAACTGATTTTTGAATATTGAATTTTGAATATGCAAATCGTATTTATATATTTAAAGACAGTACAGGCAAACCCTCAAACAATGGATCTATCTATAAATTCAGTTGTGTTTTATTAAGGATAGTATAGTAGAATAGGCCCAAATACTTCCACTCATCTGAAACACAAATTTTTTTTTTTTTTTAAGATTTTATTTATTTATTTGACAGACAGAGATCACAAGTAGTCAAAGAGGCAGGCAGAGAGAGGGGAGGAAGCAGGCTCCATGAAGAGCAGAGGCCGATGCGGGGCTTGATCCCAGGACTCTGGGATCATGACCTGAGCCAAAGGCAGAGGCTTTAACCCAATGAGCCACCCAGGCGCCCCTGAAACACTCAATTCTCAATACATTAAACTATCATAAGAAATCAGATGATGAACTGCATTAGAGAGGCATTAACATGAATGGAGAAGTAGGATTAAACTTAAAGGGAATCATACATGAAAACCTGGCAGGTCCCAGAATCTAATTAGATATAAAAAATACAATGGAAGAATCCAAGTTCATGAGAATTAATTTCTTGAGGGCCCATGTAAAAAAATGTGGCCAGGTGTTACACAACATCTCACCGTCTACAGCCATAACTGATAACTGTATTTCTATAATCTTGTTTTAAAAATATGACCTCAGGGCGCCTGGGTTGCTCAGTCGGTTAAGCATCCGACTCTTGATTTCAGCTCAAGTCATGATCTCAGGGTGGTGAGGTCAACATCAGGCTCCATACTCTATGGGAAGTCTTCTTAAGCTTCTCTCCCCACCTCCGCCCCCCCACTCGAACACACGTGCTCTCTAAAATAAATAAATATTTTTAAAAAAAGAACACATGACCTCTGCATAAACTGCGCACATATAGTCCGTTACCTCCTCCATTCAAAGAAAATAACCAAAATTATCAATAGTTTTAGTTACTTATCTGTGTAATGAAATACTTATTGCCCTGTGATGTACTAGAACATATTAAATATAAAGGCATCAATTAAGCACTGCTTACCAAAATTATCACAGGTAATTTCTTTCCTACTTGTTGTTGTAATAACAAATTTCTCTTCAGGTGAAATGCCAAGTGTCTATCCAAAATAAGAGGAATAAAATCAATTATTACACAAAGGAAATAAATATGCCATTCAAGTTTATAGATGAAAATATTGAGAGTATATCACAATCTTGTAACAATTACTGTTTACATAAAATATCTAGGTTTCAACACTTCAAAACTGAAATTTTACAACTAATCAAAAAATGAGAATTAAAAAAATGAGTTAACATTTTCATTAAAATTTTATATATCTTTAAAATTAGAAGATACACACTCTTTCTAAAATTAAACAACAATGTACAGTTAAGTGCTTCAGGTAATGACAGACTAATCTTAGAACAGTCTTACCACCAAAGACAACTAAAAGAAATCTAGACTAATGATACTTGAATCTTCAATAGCTATATTAAACCCTATTGGTTCCTACTGAAACTAATTAAGGTACCAACTCCTAACTCTGAAAACTAATTGAAGGGAAAGAATAAAGCATTTATCATGCTTTTTTGTACCAACTATAATTACAGGTAACCAAATGGCTCTACTTGATGAGGTAAAGCTGTTCTTTTTTTTAAGATTTTATTTTATTTATTTTTTTAACAGACAGAGATCACAAGTAGTCAGAGAGGCAGGCAGAGAGAGAGAGACAGAGGAAGAGAAGCAGGCTTCCCGCTGAGCAGAGAGCCCGATGTGGGGCTCGATCCCAGGACCCTGGGATCATGACCTGAGCCGAAGGCAGAGGCTTTAACCCACTGAGCCACCCAGGCACCCCGGTAAAGCTGTTCTTTAGAGAACTGAAGGAATCCAGCTGAACTATCTGAATCCTACTAATATTATCTTAACATTGCTAAGGGTAGGAGAAATATCCATTTATTACATGCTTCTCGATATAATAGAATATAAAGTACCAGCACCACCTCTAAGTATTCTTTGCCTCCATACATCAAAGAATTTGAACCTAAACTTTGTTTATAAACCTTTAAAAATAACTTGTTTACAAGGACATACGGAGATAAAACAAGTTACACCATAAAGGAGCAGAGACAAATCCAGAATGTGCACTATTAAAGAAAAACCTACTTGATTTCTTTAATAAGCCAATGTCAAGAAAAATGAGACTGGGGAATGAGGGTTTTGCTCAAATGCTCTAAATTTTAAAAGAATTAAGATGCATAAAGAACCAGATTCAACATTTAGGACCCAGTTTGAATCTGGATTTAAATAAACTATAAAAAAAGACATTTTGAAATAGGTATCCGAATATGGATTAAGCTATGAGATGATATATTAAGATGTTAATTTTGATGGTATGATCACAGAAATGCATGTGAAATACATAGGAGCAAAGTGAACCAGGAACTGGAATATGCTACAAAAGACAAAAATGATGCTCGTGTGGTAAATACTTGGTAACTGTTGAATCTGGATGATGAGTTAATGTGGCTCATTATATTATTATATATTATTCTATAGATGTTTGAAGCTTTTTATAAGAAAAATTTGTAATGTAAAATATACTATAATAAATTAGTGGAAGAGAACAGTGGACCCTGAAACAGATGTGTGTGTATATGTATGTACATGTACACATATATGTATGTATATGCATACATACACACACACATATGGAGATGATCTTGGCAGACAGGAGATGACATTATAAATTGGTGGAAAAAGAATAATTTCAATGAATGATAATAAAACAGCTAGTTAACTGCATAAAAATGGTAAAATAAAATCCCTATCTCAACATACACAAAAAGAAATTCCAAGAGAATTAAAGACACTGCATATTAACCCAAATTTTAGAGAAAAACATAGGGGAATACTTTTGAGTAGAGAGAAGGATTTCTGAAAATATATAAAAAGTATAAGCCATAAAGGAAAAAACTAGAAAATATGAAAAGATTTCACTAGTTATTAGAGAAATTAAAATAAGTTATCATTCCCATGAGACTGGCAAAAATTTTAAGTCCTGATAATATAAAGTATAGGCCTCCATATAGGGAAATTGTACCTTACCCACTGCTGAGAAGACTGAAAATCAGTATAACTATAGTGAAGAGCAATCTGGTATCCCTTACTAATACTGAAGATAATCATCTCCCATGCAATTCCATCCTACAGAAATGAAGCTATGGATATAAATGGATGGGGAATAAAATTGTACTTGTTTAACAAACAAAAACTGTTTACAGAACTTTATTAGGGTTTTGTGCACTGAGTCTTTATTTCTTAGCTAGTACTACTTTATTTCTACAGTGTCCCACTTGTTAGATCAGGTGTTTATGCATCCTGTAAAACAAAATTTGTTGTTACAGTTACTGAAAAAACTACATGCCCAGTTGAATTTTTAAGATCTATGTAAATCTGAAAATTAAGTATTTATACCTAATTATTTCATATACTCTTCTCCATTAATCTATTATTCAATTAAGATCCTAAGTTCTCTTTTTTCTTTACTCGTAATTCTATATAAAAATTATTTCTCCAATTATAATTTTTCCAAATATTTAAAAGCACTGATATTTGACAAATATAAATTAAATATTTTTTAAAAAGATTTTATTTATTTATTTGTTATAGAGAGAGCGAGCACAGGCAGACAGAATGGTAGGCAGAGGCAGAGGGAGAAGCAGGCTCCCTGTCGAGCAAGGAGCCCGATGTGGGACTCGATCCCTGGACGCTGGGATCATGACCTGAGCCAAAGGCAGCTGCTTAACCAACTGAGCCACCCAGGGGTCCCAAATTAAATATGTTTAATTATTATGTTTTTGTTCAAGATGGCATACCCTTTTCTCTCTGTATTTTTAGCCTAAATTCTATCTTATCAGACATAAACTAAAGTCTTTCATGTGTTCATGTTAACCTGGTCTTGAATACAGATATACCTCCTCTGCCTTTCCCTATACAAAAGCAGGATAACGTTCTATTTGGGCAAGTGTCTTGATTAGGTTTTTTTCATTTTTATATGAACACCTTGGTCCCATCTTTTTCTGGGTTAATTGGTAATGAAGATGGAAGTGCCTTTTTTTTTTTTTTAAAGATTTTCTTTATTTATTTGTTAGACAGAGAGCGAGCACAGGCAGATAGAGGCAGAGGGAGAAGCAGGCTCCCTGCCAAGCAAGGAGCCCAACGCGGGACTCGACCCCAGGACGCTGGGATCATGACCTGAGCGAAGGCAGCCGCCCAACCAACTGAGCCACCCAGGCGTCCCTGGAAGTGCCTTTAATGGGTAATAAAAATTACCTACCTTCCATCTCTCAAACTACTTGCTGCCCAACTTCTCTCAAAAGCCAATTTTAAGAAAGTCCTATAAAGGGCTAACTAAATTGTAGTCCATAAAATCTTCAGATACTTTAAAGTTCATCCGTGGATTAAGTCAGAAACTATATACTTCAATGCAATGCTCTGAAACTCTGCAAATTAGCCTTCAACGATTTGTCCTTTGACACTATATCCAATGGTTTTGTCCCTGAATCACTCACAGACAAGGAACACCCATACTGCACTAAAGTGAGAAACCTCTAAAAAAATTTTTGAGTGGTTACTGGCTAAAGCAGCTTGTACTACCCGAAGTAACATACATATCCTACCTTGCATTAAAGGAAATAAGCAGCAGACCTTGCTATCTTTAGGGATGTTGTCCATTTTACCAGGATTTAATAAGGGATCTAGGGAGAAATTTTTTCAAGTCAAAGCTCTGCTTCACTAGCACTTGGAATGTTTTTATTCTATAGACACTGTAGTTTTTCTGTAAATTATCTGTCCTTTGTTTTGACCTCTATGAAACTCAAAGCTGATTTCATGGCTCAGCAATGGTGTAAGATATTTGTAAGGTATTATCAAAGTTTGTCCTCAGGTTACTATTTTATTCCTTCCTATATCTACTTTTTTTTTTTTGACAGACAGAGATCACAAGTAGGCAGAGAGGCAGGCAGAGAGAGGGGGGGAAGCAGGCTCCCTGCCGAGCAGAGAGCCCAATGTGGGGCTCGATCCCAGGACCTGAGATCACGACCTGAGCCGAAGGCAGCGGCTTAACCCACTGAGGCAGCGGCTTAACCCACTGAGCCACCCAGGCACCCCTCCTATATCTACTTTTATGTTTCTTCCTTTTCTGGATTTTTTTTTCAAGATTTTATTTTTAAGCAATTTCTGCATCCAACACGGGGCTCAAACCCACAACCCCAAGATCAAGAGTCACATGCTCTACAGATTGAACCAGCCAGGTGCCCCTCATCTTTGGAATTTTTAATATATGTACCCTATGTACAAGTTCTTTTCAAAGGAAGAGAGTGATTCATGTAACTAAACAGCTATAAACCAACTATTAGGTAAGGCTCCTGCCCTCAAGGACCATACAGAATTTTTTTTTTTTTTTTTTAGTACAATGATATAAGTGCCATGGTAGGGTCACAAGGTATAGTGAAACCATACAAAGGAAAAAGTAGGCATTTCCTTAAATATGCAGATAGAGGGGAACGTTTACATACTTCCCTTAATGTCTCAATATATCTTAAAAACTAGGCAAATGAATCATCTTTGAGTCTGCAAGACCATAAGGGTTCAGGTGAGTCAAAAGCTGCTTATCACAGGTCTAAGGGATTCTTCCAGATCTATTCTTTCCTCCCTTTTCTTCTTTTTTTTACTCTTTTTTCTTCCTCTTGATTGTTCCTTTCTTCCACAAGGTGAGCATTCCCAAATAAGTTTAGGATCCATAATACTTTCTAGCATTACAAACACTTACTGGTTTAAGTTCTAATGAAAAACTTTAATTTAGTGCACTACTTTACCTCCCCCCTCACACACACAAGGAAAATGAAGGCTTCAGTAAATAGTGTGGGCATTGTGGAGGTTTTTTAATAAAAATAACAAGCATCAGAATCAAACAGACCTCAATTCTAATCCCAGTTTCACTCCTTAGTATCTGTATAACCTTGGACTTAATTGAATAATTTAATTCAATTGTTCATGTAGGTAATGGAAACAATGCTAGTATGGGATTAGGTTATATAATGTAATGATGCTTTAAAAAATAAATTCTCTGAAAAAAGTTAGCCTTCCATTTTTTTTTCCTACTAGTTCTTCCCTCTCACTTCTAGTCAAATTTAACCTTTGTCTCTTCCAGCAGGAAGAAGTGGGAAGAAGGAAGAAAGAATTAATCAAAAGAAATAGTTTCCTTGGTTTTCAAATTAAAATACTGAAGGTGGAGCCTGGGTGGCTCAGTGGGTTAAGCCTTTGCCTTTGGCTCAGGTCATGATCTCAGGGTCCTAGGATTGAGCCCCACATCGGGCTCTCTGCTTGGCAGTGAGCCTGCTGCTTCAACCCCCCCCACCCCCCGCCTGCCTCTCTGCCCACTTGTGATCTTTGTCTGTCAAATAAATAAGTAAAATATTAAAAAAAAAAAAAATACTGAAGGACTGGGGCACCTGGGTGGCTCAGTCAGTTAAGCATCTCCCTTCAGCTCAGGCTGTGACCTGGGGGTCCTGGGATTGAGGCCACCTACAGCTCCCTGCTCAGTGGAGAATCTGCTTCTCCCTTTCCCACTCCCATAGGCTCATTCACACACTCTTGCTCTCTCTCAATAAATAAGTAAAATATTTAAAAATATATATTTAAAGAGTGGAATAAATATATATGTTCCCTATTACAACTTAATTTGAGGCAAAGAGTTATAACAAAGAATATGGGTTCTGGGTTTGAATCCTAATTTGAGACTGTACTATCTGTTTGACTTAAGTGAGTCACCCACCTCCAAAAGTGACTTCTATAGTAATATTTCCCCTATCTAACAGTTAGTGAGACTTCTCACAGGAGAGAATTTATTTCTAGATGGAAAGTAAATCAGCACAACCTTTTTGAAAACCAACCTGAAAATACCTATCAAGAGCTTTAAAAATATTCCTGACCTTGGAGGAAGCTTCCAAGAGCCTAAACTAAAGAAAAATAAAAGACATAAAAAACTATTATTCAAAGATGTTTATCATGGCATTACTTAAAATTGAAAGTAATGTAAATGTCGACAAAAAGAAGGGATTTGGTTATGTAAACAGGAGTACTAAACAAACCATTTCAAACTTTGATTAGGAAGACTTGCCTTAAAATAGAAAAATATTAACAATATTAAATGAAAAAACAGCTATAAAAAATTGGGGTAAGAATACAAAGAAATAACCCCAAGTGCTACCTACCAGTAGTTGTAAACTTTACAGTGACAAAAAGGTTTACTTCCCCCCCCTGGTTCCATATTTCCTTTAATTTTCAGATTTTTTTAACAACAAAATTAATAAACATAAAGAGTTTCTTTTTGGTATGGTTTTGAATAGATAACATTCATCAAAAAAGATGAACACTCATTCATTTGGTTTTCATATATACACGGGAATCTGCTATATCCAGGCACAGAATGAATTCAGTCTTTATACATTTTTCTCTTCACTCATTCATTCTAATTTCAACATTTACCGTGTATCAGGCAAGTTCTAGACACTGGGAATACAGTTGTGAACAAACCAAGGTCCTTGCTCTCAAGTCCCTTTTATTCTGTGGGTCTTGATTTCAATTATTTCAGCAACTACAGAGTTATGTGTCTAGAACAGTACTAAATCATCAGTCTAATCACTTAATGCTTCACACAAAGTTCTCTTCACTGGGAAACTAAGTATTTTCTGTAGCTTAAAAAGAACTTCATGTGGTTAAGGCTGCAGAGAACTATATCCCTTCTTTAAAGCTCAGGCACCTCCTCCACCTGCTACCTATAAAATTCTTCACAGTTTAAAGGCGCTTTTCCTACGTAGTCATTAATTTATAAAGCAAACTAATACAGTGGAGATACATATATCACGAATATATATATATATACACACACATATATATCTCACCCATACATATATACATACACACTCAGGCATACACACCCTTCTTTGGTGTTCCACAACTGCCCACAGGCACCTTTCGAATTAGTTCTAAAACTCTCAAGGGCTAGGGTTCAGAAAACCAGAAGGGCAGCTTCCACCTGCGAAGCTAACTGGGACAAGTGTTTTCACTACGGAAGGACCCTGCCAGGCAGGGCCCATAAACCTCCTTGACAGGACGACCCGAGAAATTATGGTATCATTTAATGCACCTGAGGTCAGTCGACTCAGGAATTTCAGAACTCTGAACCATCGCCACACTCCTAGCAAAGGCATCAGGTTCTAACTCTGCCCTCGTATTTTTTTTTTAAGTTCCACACGAAGAGACACAAGTGCCTATCCCTACTGGAAGATAAGTTTAGAGTACTAAGGCCTTAGAGTACTAAGGTCGCCACGGGCCAATTAAACCCGAGGTAAGAAATCCCGGGCAGCGAGAACCACCCCCACCCCGACCCCGTAAAACGACAGAGGGAGGCCCACGGAGATGCTGGCTCTGCACTCCCAGGCCGAGGCTGGGACCGGCCCAAGGCTTCCAGCCGCCGGGCCACAGGCATGGCGGGCACCCGGGAGAGAGAAGCCAAGGCCGCAGAACTAGGGCCAGGTGACAGGTTTATTGCCCTTGGTGAGCAACTTGAGTGTCTCGTCACCCTCCCAACCCAAACTCTACCCGCGCATCCCTCCTTGGCCCCTTCGCGTACCTGACACACAGAGGCGCGGAACCTTGCGTAGTCCGAGCGCTCCTCGACCTGCAGCACCCGGTCCCCGAGCTCGGACTCCTTATCGCGCCGGTCAAACAAGTACACCGTCCTGCAGCCGTCGCCTCCGCCGTCCTCTCCGGTCTCCACCGAGGGCCCGCCGCCTCCCGCCGCTGCCATATTGGGGGAGAGGAGAAAAAAACAGCAGCGCCGGCGTCCACAGCGGCCGCGCTCAGAGCCGAGGTGCAGACTCCGCGCGGCGCTCTCAGCACCAGCCCCCGGGGCGGTGCGAGGCCTCTAGCCCGGCGCGCTGCAGCTCCTCCCTCAGCGGCGGAGGCGGCGGCCGAGCAGCGGCAGGCGCGAGGATCACCCGGGAACCGATTCAAACGAGCTCCTGCTCGTTCACACGTCACTTCCGCGGCCCGTCGCTCCTGGGGAGAAGGGGGCGCGCAGCGCGCTCTCCGTAGGCCCGGGACCCGCGCCCGCCGCCTTCCACGCGAAGCTCGCAGCTCGAACCCGGACCAGGGCCGCCGCTGGGGACTGTGGCGCAGAAGGAAGAAGAGCGGTCCGCGGCGCTGAGAAGGCGGGGCGAATCCGGCAGGCCGCGCGGGAGGGGCGGGGCTTCAGCGCCCGCCGCCGAGGACCCGCCCCTTTCCTTCTCGAGAAGTTGCGAGGGAAGCGCGGTTCCTTTTGGGCGCCTGCGCTCTTGCGGGGGAGACCCAAAGCCTAGGAAGGGGGGCTAGTACCAAGACCCGCGGCGGGGGTCTTCTGAGTGGTTGTTTTGTGCCGGCAGAGAGAGGGTCCCGGTGTCTTCCAGCCTCAACGTCACCCCCGACCGAATCTCCCTGGCCTCGAGCTCCTAGCGCCGCATTGGTGCTGTCCAGGCCAGGATGCTACCCTTGCCCCCGGGTCGCGTGAACGCGGCTGCGGGAAGCGTCAGGCCGGCAGCCCCTCCGGGTGGAATTTCCTCCGTAGCGAGCACATGTGTCCCCACGAGGAGAAAACAGACGCCCAGACACCCTGCGCCGCCTCTTCCACCTCATTTGCTAGTGATTTTATGTGGGCTCCAATGTGGGCCACTAGACAAAGCCTGTCCCAGAGAACGACCGAACCGAGATGCTGTGACGTCACTGCGGCCTCCCTCAGGGTGCCTCCGAAGGTCCTGAAGTGTCTCCGTGTCTAACACTTCCCACTGCACTGACCTTACCTCCACCGCTGTTGTCATGCTGCTAAAAATTGGGAATTAGAAGATTAAGTTGGGAATTAGAAGATTAAATTAGATGATTTTAACAAAATACTTGAAATACAGTGCTCTTTCGGTAAAAGTTTCATTAAATATCCTTACCATGGGCGTGTAGTGCCCTAACTCAACAAATAAAATTGTCATTGTTGGAGGACTCGTTTAGTCATTTACTTAACATTTCTTAAAAATATCTAGTGAATATTTTGTACTGGAGAGTGACATGTAAATTCGCTAAGCCCAAGGTAGCGAACTGAGGGGTTTTTCAATCCTACAAAAGTTTTTTAAAGTACATTTTCTGTTTTACTGGGTTTGAAAAGACCTTCGTGGTTAATTGTATAAACAGATTCTTATTATTGGTGTGTGTTAGAAACTTAGATTTACTTGTCCATATAAAGATGTTCCAGAACCTTGGGGGAGGGGAGTGGCTAGACATGTATGATGTTCAAAGTACAATACAGTAGGAACAAGAGTGTGAAGGCATGTATGTCTGCACAACATAATTAGGGCTGGAAGTGAGGAAAATGGAGCAGTAGGTGGTAAAGGATAAAATTGACAAGAGTCAAGTTGTGGCCAAATGCCATTCATGTTCCTGAACGGAGAAGAAGCCAAAGGCAAAGCAAAATCACCTCTAGCTCTTATGGGATTGCTTTGATGTCTTGTGTATTACCCCTCAAATTCGTGTGACCTTTTCCTTCTATCCCCTTATGTAGTAGTCTTTTATTTAAATGGCTCAAGAAAAGTACAAATTGAGTAAAATTCTTAGTTAATGGCTAAAATGAATTGCCTTACTATTTCATCAGATTGAGAGTAGGTCCAGTTCATCATCAAGGCAATTTCTCATTTTTCTGTACAGTAATTCCAAATTGTGGATAGGTGGATACAAACAGAAACTTTTCTCATATCTTTAGAAGAGATTTTAAAAGATAATTACTAGGAGGAAAGATAGAAAACTGCCAGAGAACTGTACTACAATATCATGGGCAACTATTGGTGGAGCATTAATAGTATCTTCTTAGAGGTCAAACCCGAATCAGTCTTTTGTGCCAGTATGGCAACCTGAACAGACTCAGAACCATTTGCCAGTCACTTGTTCTCAGAGAGAAACTCTTCGAATAGCTTTTTCAAGAAAGAAAGATGAATATGTTCTTTATCCAATTTGAAAAAAGTTTGAAATTATCCAGTACCACAACTAGTTCTCTTCAACTGACTCGATTTTTATTTTCATTAGCCACCTTAAAATATGGAGGATAAGTGTCCCTGTATCAGTTATCTATTGTTGCATAACAACCTATCCCAAAAACCAAGTGGCCACTTGAGCAGCTCTCCATGGCCCTCCTCCTGGGACGTGGCCCCCAAAATCTGAAATGCCTCAAACCCAGACTAAGCTGCTGGGACAGAGTGAGTAACATAATTCTTCAACTCCACAATTAAAAATGGCCTCCAATAAAGCTACATCCCAAAAAATTGGGAAAGAAACAGATGTAAGAGTTGAAGAGCCTGAAGATTTGGTGGTAGAAAAAGCACTGTACCAATATGTAGAGAATGGGAAGGGTAAGTACTTCCTTAAATGGAAGAGATTTACAAGTTCTGATAATACTTGAAAACCTGAAGAAATTTAGATCATCCAGAGTTAAACTATTTCTTAATCCTGAAAAAGCCATTAAAGAAAAATGCCAAAAGAAAATCTTTATCTGACAGTGAATCTGATGACAGCAGATCAAAGAAGAAAAGAGATGTTGCTGACAAACCAAGACATTTGCCTGCGGTCTTTGTCCAGAACAAATAGTGTCATAGACAGCAGCAAAGAATTTATCTTCTCATGAAACAGAGAGATGCAGATGAGACAGACTTGGTGCTGGCAAAAGAGGCAAGCATGAAGTGTCCTCAAATTGTAACTGCTTTTTATAAAGAGAGAGACAAACTTTGCATTCTTGTCAGAAGATGCTCAATAATCATTCATATTCATATGTATATGGCTTGGTTCTATGACTTATTTGTGGGAATAACTATATTCTAATGAAAATCAAATTTAATCATCTTGAGACATATCAAAGGAATTGTTGGTTTTGTTTTGTTTTTTAAAGATTTTATTTATTTGACAGATTGAGACACTGCAAGGGAACACAGGCAGGGGGAAATGGGAGGAGGAGAAGCAGGCTTTCTGCCCAGTGGGGGGCTCGATGTGGGGCTGGAGGACGCTTGGTTCAATCCCAGGACCTCATGACCTGAGCTGAAGGCAGACGCTTAATGACTGAGCCACCCAGACGCCCGTGTTGGGTTGTTTTTGTTTTTTGCATCAATAGCACTGGTTACTGTGGACAAATAAAAGCTTACTGTAGTTGCTTCATTTAACAGAAAAGAACATATGATACCATTGTAGATTATTCTCTGTCTCTTATTAAAGAGCAGTTTTTCTAAGTGTTAGAAAAAATTTCCCTAGTCATAACTCAATCAGAACTTACATTTAACTTTTAATGACTTAAGACCATTCTAGGTTTTTTGTTTATTTATACAAGTGTAAATGATTTTTATTGGGTTTTTGTTTTTGTTTTACATTGACAAAACAAAAATGGCATTTCACAATCATGGGTAAGTCCGTGTTGTTGCTGGGATGCCCTCTTTCTGAACAAAGCAAGAAATAGATTATCTCAAGGGAAATTGAAAATTTCCTGAAGCCGTAAACCTTCAAGCAAATAATGATTCTATTATGAATTGGATAATTTAAATAAAAACTATTTAAATTGGATAATTTAAAATAGGCTTATCACAATTCCTATCTATATCTATAATTATATTAGTGCAACAGTTTATTTGCAAAACTCTCTGGAGGGAAAAATTCTACCACTCCCAATAACCTCTCCACTCAGAGGAGAAGACTACAAATAATGCTATGTTTTAATAAGCCAAACAAGGCTTAGTTAAATGAGCATTCAAAGTTTCTCCTAGAGTATTATACTAAACAAAATAAGCCAATCAGAGATAGACAATTATCATATGATCTCACTGATATGAGGAATTTGAGAAACAAGACAGAGGATTGATCATAGGGGAAGGGAAAGAAAAATGAAACAAGATGAAACCAGAGAGGGAGAAAAACTATAAGAGACTCTTAATCTCAGGAAACAAACTGAGGGTTGCTGGAGGGGAGAGGGGTGGGAGAGATGAAGTGGCTGGGTGATGGACAATGGGGAGGGTATGTGCTATGGTGAGTGCTGTGAATTGTGTAAGTCTGATGAATCACAGACCTGTACCCCTGAAACAAATAATACATTATATGTTAATTTTATTTATTTATTTATTTTTTTAAAGATTTTATTTATTTATTTGACAGACAGAGATCACAGCTAGGCAGAGAGGTAGGCAGAGAGAGAGGAAGGGAAGCAGGCTCCCTGCTGAGCAGAGAGCCCAATGTGGGGCTTGATCCCAGGACCCTGGGATCATGACCTGAGCCGAAGGCAGAGGCTTTAACCCACTGAGCCACCCAGGCGCCCCATTATATGTTAATTTTAAAAAAGGTTTTTAAAAGTTCTTCCTAGAGAACCATTCCTTTATAAAAGGTTGAAATCCTTGTGTATACTGACTAAAAGATCATGATTTGTGGAAACCAGGCAGATGATTAGAAATGTTGCTGTTTCAGACATACTAGCACAAATGAGCAAACAGACTTTTGTAATTTAAACTATTGATTTGTGTGTTTTTTTCTTTACCCAATCCCTTCCTTACATGCAGACTCAGTCTTTTCAATATTTGTATTAATGATTCAGTGGAAGTTTGAAAAAACAGTAACTTTAGAGTAGTCAGAATGTTATCCGACTGTGTATTACTTACTTTATTGTGAATATTGGTGAACAATGGTCAGTGAGTAGTTTTCCATTTCAAAAAACTAAGTGGCTTCAAACAGAAGCCATGCATTTGCTCATGATTCTGAAATTTGCGCTGAGCTTCACTGGGCAGTTCGGCTGGTCTCACTTGAAATCATGTATATAGCAGTGGTCACCCGGCCGCTTGAGTGGGGCTGACTGGCCCATGATGGTCTCATTCACATGGCTGGCAGCTGAGGCTGTTGAGAACTGAAGCTCTGTTCTCCCCTATTAGCTATCTCTACTAGGATAGCTTGGTTTTCTTACTTGGTTTTCACAGAATTTCAAAAGAAAAAGTTCTAAAGTGCAAGTGACTGTCAAAGCTCTCCTTGCATTATCTTTGCTGATGTCATTGGTCAAGGCTAGTTATACAGCTGAACTCCTGAGTGGCCCCCAATAGAGGGTAGCTTATGGAAATCCCTGCTGATGGGGGGGCGCGAGGTTGGTGCTATTCTCTGTGTACTGTGATAAGACTGGTTTGATAAAATATTACAGATCAAGAATAGTTGCCAGAAAGAAGTTGTGTGGGTGTGGAATACAGGCTTGTTAGATTTGTTGATGAAGTCAAATTCTCCTCAAATAACAATACCTAGAAAACAAAGAGGAAGGGGCACCTGGGTGCCTCAGTTGATTAAGCATCTGCTTTCAGCTTGGCTCATGATCCTGGGGTCCTGGGATCAAGCCCCACATCTGGCTCCCTATTCGGTAGGGAGTTTGCTTCTCCTTCTGCTTGTGCTCTCTCTCTCTCAAATAAATAAATGAAATCTTAAAAAAAAAAAAAAAGAAAAGAAAGAGGAAGGGGGATGTGGGGATAAGGGGGTAACTGGGGGCGGACATTTAGGAGGGCACATGATGTAATGAGCACTAGGTATTATATAAGACTAATGAATCACTGAACTCTACCTCTGAAATTCAAGATACACTAGATGTTAATTGAATTTAAATTTTAAAAAAGAAAAGAGCAAGGAAAGTGAGTTTTTGACATTCCTATCTTCTAAAAAAATTACTTTTTTTTTTTTAGAGAAAGAGAGCACTCGTGAGTGCGGGGGCGGGAGGGGGGCAGCCCTGTGAAGGGCAGACAGAGAGGGAAAGAATCTTAAACAAGCTCCACACCCAGCTCAAAGCCCTATGTGGGGCT
>ML110359.1:0-50648 GCA_003697995.1 Taxidea taxus jeffersonii | reverse complement strand
CAACGTTAGTGATCTGAGTTCAGACTTTGCTAGCTAAAAACATTTACTGTAATACAGTCTATGACTCTAAGCCCCAATCTACCAGACTGGTAGAAAACATCTTGGGTTTCCTTCTGTTGCCAGTTTTAAGAAGTACTACATTCTGAGTAGTGGGGGGAGAAGCTCATCCTTGTCAAGATGGCCTCTTTAGGTCTGGTGGCTTCCTGTTGTTTTTGCACCACCTGGGACATGGGAATCACTGACAAGGCTTCTCTTGATCCTGTCTGCTCGGATGTACTGTATAGCTACTTAGGAGAGTTGGGAGTGCCATTTCATCTTACCAGCCCAGAGGGAATCTCTTTTTTAATTTTAGTCCATCTCTCTTCATCTTTCTTCAAGGTGCTCTATCAATCAATGCCTATAAGACTTTCACTCATTTTTATCCCCTCTCCAAAACCATCTGCATTCTTCTAAGAGCTTAGGCTTTTAGAAAAAAAAGTTCCCAGGAGGAAAGTGTGTTTTCTACTCTGTACTTTGTCTCAGTGATCTCTTGCTACATAAACAATTGCCTTAAAACCTAGTAGCTTAAAACAATAATCTTTTTCTTTATTTGTTTGTGATTCTGCAATTTTGGCAAGGCTTGGTGGAACCAGATTTCTCTGCTCCTGGTGCTATCAGCTTGGGCAGTGCTTAGAGGAGTCACTTCCAGGGTGCTGGTAATTTGGTGCTGGTTGTCGGCTGAGAGCCCCGCTGGAGTTGTTGGCCAGGGCCCTCAGATCTCTTTTCAACCCATTCTCTTGGCTTGGTTGGGATTCTCACAGAGGTGGTCTCAGAGTTGTCAGACTAGTGGCTGACTCCCCCTAGAGCACAAACAGGGGAGCTTGCAGAACTTCTTAAGGTTTAGGACTAGAACAGCATTCCATTGGTTAAAGTAGGTCAGAGGGCCATCCTAGATTAGAGGCAAGGGACTATACCACAGGCAAGAATATGGGAGAAATGTATTGTTGGGGACCACCGAAGTAATAGTCTGTGACAAAGTTCTCTTGGGGCAAAAAAGCACAGAGCCTGCTATTTTTTGAATGGGGGTAGGGAGTTGGTGGAGTTGGTTAAGGGAAAATCAAAGAAGGAAAAATCATGTTAAAATATGTTAATATCTCAGAATATATCACTAGCTCTATAGGCCTTTACAACTTCCTCCTGATACATTAGCTTTAATTTCCATGTCATTTAAGGAACTAACTTTGAATGAAACACCTTACAATTTTTAAATTAACTGTTTGATTGTGGTTTTACCTTTTGGTAACAAAACATTGAGTATTTTTTCCTTCACGAAATCCATGTATTTGTCCAGGACCATGGGGCTGGCAGCACCTCAGCCAGGGCCTCAAAGCCTCACAGCCCTGCTCATGGCCCACTCGCCCCAGCACTTGGTTGGCTCTGCTGGTATGAGGAGGACACTGTGGCTGGAGAGGCTTTAAGACTGGATGAATTTGTCCAGCAGAAAAAGGTCCCTGAAGAAGCAAAGAAAGGTCCCACGCAGTTGACTACCAGCACTGTAGCATTTTAGAAACCCAGGAATCATGTTTGAAGCTAAATAAACCTTCTCACACCCTGCCCAGAGGAAAAGAGTATCAGGAAAAGCTAGCAGCTGAAGAAAGAACTAGTAGTGAAGAAGAAAGGTGTAAGAACACAAGCAGACGTGGGAGGGCTCCAGTGAATGAGGACTCAGATTTGGAAGGACTCATTCATTCATTCATTCTGTCCTCAAGTATTTATCACGGCTCCTTCCATCATGCTTAGGGAGGAAACAGACACGTTTTGCATGTGCTCGATACAGCTATGGGCTTTATATAAACTATCTTATTTAATTGTTGCACCAACCTTGTACCTTAATCATTTTATAGATTAAGAGCCTGGAACTCAAAATATATTAGTAAATATGCCCAAAACTCATACCCAGACTGGTGCAAAAACTACTTGTTCTTCCAATTATTCTTTACCAAGGGAAGCTTTGTCACCAATAAGAAATTCCCCATCTCACACCCAAAAGCATAAGATACTAATCAAAGAGGCAAAGAATCTATACTCAGAGAACTATAAAGTACTCATGAAAGAAATTGAGGAAGACACAAAGACATGGAAAAATGTTCCATGTTCATGGATTGGAAGAATAAATATTGTGAAAAGGTCTATGCTACCTAATGCTATCTACACATTTAATGCAATGCCTATCAAAATCCCATCCAATTTTTCAAAGAAATGGAACAAATAATCCTAAAATTTATATGGAACCAGAAAACTCGAATAGCCAAAGGAATATTGAAAAAGAAAGCCAAAGTTGGTGGCATCACAATTCCAGACTTCAAGCTCTACTACAAAGCTGTCATCATCAAGACAGTATGGTACGGGCACAAAAACAGACACATAGATCAATGGAACAGAATAGAGAGCCCAGAAATAGACCCTCAACTCTATGGTCAACTAATCTTCGACAAAGCAGGAAAGAATATCCAATGGAAAAAAGACAGCCTCTTCAACAATGGTGTTGGGAAAATTGGACAGCCACATGCAGAAAAATGAAACTGGACCATTTCCTTACACCACACACGAAAATAGACTCAAAATGGATGAAGGACCTCAACGTGAGAAAGGAATCCTTCAAAATCCTTGAGGAGAACACAGGCAGCAACCTCTTCGACCTCAGCCGCAGCAACTTCTTCCTAGGAACAATGCCAAAGGCAAGGGAAGCAAGGGAAAAAATGAACTATTGGGACTTCATCAAGATCAAAAGCTTTTGCACAGCAAAGGAAACAGTCAACAAAACCAAAAGACAACTGACAGAGTGGGAAAAGATATTTGCAAATGACATATCAGATAAAGGGCTAGTATCCAAAATCTACAAAGAGCTTAGCAAACTCAACACCCAAAGAACAAATAATCCAATCAAGAAATGGGCAGAGGACATGAACAGACATTTCTGCAAAGAAGACATCCAGATGGCCAACAGACACATGAAAAAGTGCTCCGCATCACTGGGCATCAGGGAAATACAAATCAAAACCACAATGAGATACCACCTCACACCAGTCAGAATGGCTAAAATGAACAAGTCAGGAAATGACAGATGCTGGCGAGGATGTGGAGAAAGGAGAACCCTCCTACACTGTTGGTGGGAATGCAAGCTGGTGCAACCACTCTGGAAAACAGCATGGAGGTTCCTCAAAAAATTGAAAATAGAGCTACCTTATGACCCAGCAATTGCACTACTGGGTATTTACCCTAAAGATACAAACGTAGTGATCCAAAGGGGCACGTGTACCCGAATGTTTATAGCAGCAATGTCCACAATAGCCAAGTTATGGAAAGAACCTAGATGTCCATCAACAGATGAATGGATAAAGAAGAAGTGGTATATATATATATATAATGGAGTGCTATGCAGCCATCAAAAGAAATGAAATCTTACCATTTGCGACGACATGGATGGAACTAGAGCGTATTATGCTTAGCGAAATAAGTCAACTGGAGAAAGACAACTATCACATGATCTCCCTGATATGAGGAAGTGGAGATGCAATGGGGGTGGGGGTTAAGGTGGTAGGAAAAGAAAAAATGAAACAAGATGGGATCGGGAGGGAGACAAACCAAAAGAGACTCTTAATGTCATAAAACAAACTGAGGGGGGTGGGGGGGGAGAGGGGTTGGGAGAGGGTGGGGGAGAGAGGGGTTGGGAGAGGGTGGGGGGGTTACATTATATGTTTAAATAAAAAAAGCTTAAATTTAAAAAATTTTTTAAAAATTAAAAAAAAAGAAATTCCCCATCTCTATCAGCAATACCAGTCAGCTTTTGTTGCTGTAACAAACATTCCAAGACTATCAATGATTTTTCTTGATAACATTTTTTGATGTGTAATTAACATACAGCATTATATTAGTTTCAGGAGTACAATACAATAATTCAACAGTTCTGTACCTTTCTTAGTGCTCTTCAAGATAAGTGTACTCTTAATCCCCTTCACCTATTTCTTCCCCACGTGTTGCAAGTTTGTTCTCTGTATTTGAGTCTGGTTTTCCTTTGTCTCTTTTTCCTTTGTTCACTTATTTTTTTTTAAATATTCCACATATGAGTGAAATCATATGGTATTTGTCTTTCTCAGTCTGACTTTTTCACTTAGCATTAAATTCTCTAGGTCCCTCCATGTTGTCCCAAATGGCAAGATTTCATTTTTTTATGGCTGAATAATATGCCATCGTGTGTGTGTGTGTGTGTGTGTGTGTGTGTGTACACATACATATCACATCTTCTTTATCTATTCATCTATCAGTGGACACTTAGGTTGCTTTCATATCTTGGCTGTTGTAAATAATGCTGCAATAAACATATGGTGGGTACAAAAAAATCCATGTAGTTGACTATTTTCTTCATATATGAAATATGTTACTTAGCATTGAGTTCTTAAACTAACGGTACCTCTACAAAGACTTACATGTTCCCAATCTATGTCTACATTTTTACATTTACACCATGAGAAATTTCACACATCCAAAGAATATATATAATCTAAATGTTAAAAGACAGAGACATATGTAGCTGTTACAGGATTTCTTTTCCTTTGGTGCCCAGGGTTCTTGGTTATGCTGCTTTGGAGACCAGACAGAGTCATGGGCGGCAAAGCAATTTTTATTGAGCTACGATGAAGTTATTGATTGATAGTACAAAGCGCTCGAAGAAGGAGCAGACCCGAGAGGGTTGCCACCACAGTTTCTAAGTCTAGGGGTGTTTATGGGCTTGCTAGAGAGCTGTTTTAATCTGATTAATGCACCACGGGTCTGTCACCCAATCAGGTTTTTGTCATCTACCTATCACGTGGGAAAGGGTAGAGGGCTCTTTCCAGGGTGGTGTAAAATCCTGTTAAGGATGGTTTCCTCTTAGGGCAGGGGGTTTCTTGTCCCTGCCTCCCTGCCTTCCAGCTGCTCTTCATCATAGCCACCACCCAACTTAAGAAAAAGAGCATTCCTAATATTCCGAAGGCCCAGTATGCCCCTCCCAAAATAGCATCTCTTTACAACTGAAGTACTCTCCATCCTGAAATGTGTAGGCATCCTTCTTCCTTTTGTTTACAATAGATTATTTGGTTTTTGAAAGATTCTGAATTTTATATGTTGTTAAGGAAAAACATCACATTCCTGCTGGGTGTCTCCTCCACTCTCAATATTCTACTACAACACTACTTCATGTCTGACATGAGATGCGTGAGTTTTCCCACACATCAAGCAATTTTACGACACCAGCTGAGCACCCTACAGTTTATTAGATCCCACAGATTAAAGGTTCAGTCCTGTAGGACTGTCCCCTTGCAGCATTTTAGATGCTCAATCACAAGCCCAGGCTGTTACCTGTGCTTCTTTCTGACCCAATGGCTATTAATCGGAGGTTCCCACCACCCTCTCCTTGGGTTCAATTATCTAACAAATTATGTTAGAGCAACTCACAGAACTCAGGAAAACATTTACTTAGCAGATTACAGGTTTACCATAAAAGAATATAATTCAGGAAGAGGTGGGTGGAAGAGATGCCTAGTGTGAGGCATGGGGGAATGGACATGGAGCTTCCTTCCATCTTCTCTCTGGGCTCTCCACTATTTCAGAAGCCCTGTGTGTTCAGCAACCCAGAAGCTCTCCAAACCCTATACCTTTGGGTTATTGTGGAGGCTTCATTACATAGGCATGATTGATTAAATCATTGGCCATTGGTGACTGATTCAACCTCTAGCTCATCTCCGTTTCTAGGAGGTGGGCTGGTGAGGTGGGTGGGACTGAAAGTTCCCCTACTTTTGGTTGTTTGCACTGGCAATGAGCTCCCATCCCTAAGGGCTTTCTAAAAATCTAAAAATCCTATCACCCCAAAAAATAAAAATAAAATTTTTTTTTAAATCCCCTCATTAACACAGATGTATTTGAAAGGGGATTGTTAAGAATAACAAAAGAAACTTTTATCACTCTTCTCACTAAAGGAATTCCAAGGATTTTAAGGCTATGTGTCAGGAACAGCAAGACCAAATATACATTTCATATTATAAGTCACAGTTGTCACATATACATTTATATATTCTTCTGCAACTATTTTATTTTTGCTCAAATATTTGTGAGATTCATTCATGATGAATGTAGTTGTGGTTCTTTTTTTTTTTTTACTGCTATATGGTATTTCTTGATATAAATGTACCATAATTTTTTCATTCTCCTTTCAATGGACATTTAATCATTTATTAATTATTATTATTATTAATTTTTGGTGTTGGAGACCCATTCAATGTGGACACTCAAGGCCTGGGCAGAGTGAGGAGTGCCCAGGAATTGAGCAGGCAGGTATGGTGGGAGAGGTTGCCTGCTCAGACCTGACCCCAAGTGGGGATGCCAGGTGGTGGGGGCTGACCCAGGCACAAGGGAGGCCCAGGCAGGCAAACCAACCAGGAGACCTGTAGGTCAGCCCTTGAGAAGGTATCTAAGCCAGGTGATGAGTGCCCAGGCCAGAGCGTAGCCCTGGGAGGCAGATTTGGGGCAGGTTGGGGGCTCCAAAAGCCTATTCACTGGCATTGCTAAGAACCTCCCCCAGCTGCTGCTAGCAACTCAAGACCAGTTGTATTCAAGCAGCTCCCGTAGGCGGGTGTGGAGGAGGTCATTCTTATCCCCTAGGTAGTCCAGACAGGAGCAGATCTTGTCCAACACGGAGTTCATGGTAGTATATGCTGCTTCCCTGGAGCTGCCACCCCACCTTCTGTTCCCACCTCCACAGGCATGCCCAGTCCCCACTGGGGCCCATATTTTGACCTCCAGAGCCACTGGAGCCACATAAGATGGAATGCAGTAACCACAGAACCAGTAGCCAGTGCCAGCAGAAGGTGGACTCAATGGACTTAGTTTTTTTTTTTTAAGATTTTATTTATTTATTTGACAGAGATCACAAGTAGGCAGAGAGGCAGGCAGAGAGAGAGAGAGGAGGAAGCAGGCTCCCTGCCGAGCAGAGAGCCCGATGTGGGACTCGATCCCAGGACCCTGAGATCATGACCTGAGCTGAAGGCAGAGGCCTTAATAACCCACTGAGCCACCCAGGCCCCCCGCCTTTTTTAAGATTTTGTTTATTTATTGAGAGAGAGAGAGAACAAGCAGGGGGAGCAGGAGAAGCAGGCTTCCCGTTGAGCAGGGAGGTGGTGGATTCAATCCCAGGACCCTGGGATCATGACCTATCAAAGGCAGAGGCTTAACGGACTGAGCCACCCAGGCGCCCCTCAATGGACATTTTAATTATTTCCAGGATTTGGGTTTCTTGCTTGTTTTTGCTTTTTAAAAAATCAGAGTTCTAAGAATATTTGTGTATTATATTCTGGTGTTCTTATGCAATGGAAATATTACATAGGATATATATCAAGTGTCATGGATTACATGTACTTATAAATTTACCAGATAATGCCAATTTTTCCCCCCAGCACTATAGAAGAGTTCCTGCTGTTCCAGTTCCTTGTCAACACTTAGGAGTGTTTTTTACTTTAAAATATGTTTATCAGGGGGCACTTGGGTGGCTCAGTGGGTTAAGCCTCTGCCTTCAGCTCCCGTCATGATCGCAGGGTCCTGGGATCCAGTCCCCCATGGGGCTCTCTGCTCGGCAGGGAGCCTGCTTCCTCCTCTCTCTCTCTCTCTCTGCCTACCTCTCTGCCTACTTGTGATCTCTCTTTGTCAAATAAATAAATAAAATCTTTAAAAAATTGTTTATCAGTCTGGTGAATTTGAGTAGTATATCATTGTGGTTATAATTTACATTCCCCTCCTATAAATGAGACTGAGCATCTTTCCATATGTGTATTCCTTAATTGTGTTTTCTCTTCTGTGAAATGCCTCTTCATGCTGTGCACTCATTTTTCTATAGGTTTGAATTTTCCTGTTGATTTTTAGGGGTTCTCTATATATAGTGACTACTAAACCTTGGCTGGTTTAGTGTAAGTCTTATTAATATATTAACTTATTAATAACTTATTAACTTATTAATAACTTATTAACTTGTTATTAATAATTAGCGACTTATTAAATGTCTTATTAACATCTTTCTTCTGTTTGTGGCTTGTATTTTCCCTTCTTTGGGAGATCTTTTAATGAACAGTAGTACTTAATATGATTGAATCTATTAATTATTTCCATTATGGTTAGTGCCTTCTGGTCTCCTTTTAAAAATTCCTCTACTTCCGGGGCACCTGGGTGGCTCAGTGGGTTAAGGCCTCTGCCTTCAGCTCAGGTCATGATCCCAGGGTCCTGGGATCGAGCCCCACATCGGGCTCTCTGCTCAGCGGGGAGCCTGCTTCCCCCTTTCTCTCTCTGCCTGCCTCTCTGTCTACTGGTGTTCACTGTCTGTCAAATAAATAAATAAAAATCTGATTTAAAGATAAAAAGATTTAAAAAATTCCTCTACTTCCAATGCTTTCTCAAATTTTATTCTTAAAGTTTAAATATTTTCCATTAAAAGTTTTTCTTCTTTAATTTGTATGGAGTTGTTTTGTATCATACTGACAAAGGAATCTATGTCATTCTTTTTTAATGAATAATTGAGTATCATTTATTGAGGAGTAAGCCTATCTTTTCCCTGCTATGTCCCATATAACTGAGTGCATGCTTCTGTTCCCAGGTTTTCTAGCATGTTGTATTGGTTATTTTTTTCCTCTCAAGTAATATTGCACTGCCTTAATAATCTAGCTTTATTGTGTTTTGATATCCTATAGAGCAAACCACCTCACCTTTAGGTGTCATGGAGTTGGTTTTTAAGTATCACTGCAGGAGTGATGATTTCTTCTTCTTTTTGCTTAGTATTTTCTCACATAAGAGACACTTGAAGGATGCCTGGGTGGCTCACTCAGTTAAGCGTCTGCCTTCAGCTCTGGTCACGATCTCAGGGTCTTGGGATCGAGTCCCACATCAGGATCCTTGCTCAGCAGGGAGCCTGCATCTCCCTCTGCCTGTCGCTCCCCCTGTTTGTGCTCTGTCAAATAAATAAATAAAATCTTAAAAAAGAGAGAGAGAGAGACACTTGAGATTGTATTCAATTGCCATTTCTACAGTAGCAAAGCCCATAGTTTAATAAGTACTGTATAAGCTTTTAAAATTGACTGGTATTACCTACTACTAAAGAGCTATGCTCGGAAAACTACTATCTGTCTCCACATCAAGCTCATTATGAGATTCCCCCAAATCCTTTTTCATATTGTTCTTAACTACCCTGTGCTCTCTGATTCAATTACAGAACAGACAAGTTTACCTAATGACACAGAAGGAACAAATTTTCTAATCACTCACTGCTTATACAGATTTTTATTTCCTTCCCGAATTTTCATGATTTCTACCCAACCAAACTAAATTTGTATATTATTTTGTATACAAATACAAATTTTTATATTAACATGTATGTGGCAAACTTTTTTTTTTAAGATTTTATTTATTTATTTGACAGACAGAGATCACAAGGATGCAGAGAGGCAGGCAGAGAGAAAGGAGGAAGCAGGCTCCCCGCCAAGCAGAAAGCCCGACATGGGGCTCGATCCCAGGACCCTGGGATCACAACCCAAGCAGAAGGGAGAGGCCTTAACCCACTGAGCCACCCAGGTGCCCCTGTGGCAAACTTTTTAAGAGGAATAAAATTAGAAACTTTCTCCCTCAGATGCTAAAAGTAAAATTGACACTCTAGACTAGAATGATGTATCCTGTGATTTTTCCAATTTCTCATACCCTAAATTGAGAAACACAACTATCAACAGTAAGAAGCAAGAGAAAATGTATGTATGTATGTGTGAGTGGCATAACAAGATCTATCTTAAAAACACGACTCGGGCAACAGTGTAAAAGAAGGATGACATTTTGTGCAGACACTATTTTATACATTTTGTACAGTAAGTAGTGTACCTTATGTATCTTATTTAGAAGATAAAATGATAATCAAAATCTATTATCATTCATTCATTCATCAAATATTTTTTGTGTGCCAACTACATGTTGAGGACACAAATCAATTTCCTGTTTTCATGGTGCTCATATTCAATAGGGGGAGGCAGAAACAATTTAAAATGAAATATACAGAATGTCAGATGGTGATTACTGTGTTAGGAAGAAACATTTAAAAGGATGGGAGTACTGGGTGCCACAGGGTCACAATTTTATATAACGGTCAGAGAACATTTTCTGATAGATATTTGAGAAGAAAGTTGAAGGAAATAAAGGAACAATTTGTAAAGATCAATGAGACAAATGTTCTTGGCAGAGGGAAGAACAAGTGCAAAGATCCTGAGTTTTGAACACCATGGGCATTGTGTTAGAGTAATAGAGGGTGAGAATAATAATAATAGAGAGATGAATGGGGCAGAGAAGGACTAATAGAAAGGGCCTTGTAGGTTACTGTATAATTTTGGCATTCACCCTGAAGAAAAGGGAAAGTATTGGAGGACTTTGAGCAAAGGAATGATATGGTCAGACATAATTTTTAAGTCAGAGGTTTTTGAAGATTTTTATTTGTTCATTTCAGAGAGAGAGAGAGTGCGCGAGTGGAGGAGTGGAGGTGGAGGGGTAGAGAGAGAAGCAAACTCCCCACTGAGCAGGGAGCCGGGCCTGGGGCTCAATCCCAGGACCCAGAGATCATGACCTGAGCTGAAGGCAGATGCTCAATTATCTGAACCACCTAGGTGCCCCCTGACATATTCTTTAAGAGAACTACTCTGACTGCTATTTTGAAGATACACTATAAGAAGCTTAAGGACTGGAGGCTGATTCAATAATCCAGGGCAGAGATAATAAGGGCTTGCTCTAGGCTGGTAATGGTGGAGCTGTGGCACAGTGGTCAGGTTCTGATGTATTTTGAAGGTGAAGCTGACAGACTTGTCAAGAGTTTGAAGTATGGGGAGAAGAGAGGAGTCAAGGCAATCTCTAAAATTTGTGGCTCCCTAGGAAGGATAATGCATACTTGTGTATTTTCGGCTACTCAGCCTCTCAGGCTCCTATGTTTGGAGGATTCCCCATCATATAAATGTAGGTGCCAGACAGAGCCCATCTCTGACTGAAGGTGTGGCTGTGGATGCCAGAAACTCCTTATTCTACTCTCCCGGGCTTCTGCGATACACTCATGTACCCAATCAGACATTAATGGGGCAGCAACCACAGCATCCAGCTAGTGGAGGCAACAGAGGCACTCTTAGCCCAGGGTAAAGCCAGGGTAGTGTCCACTGTGCAAAGGGCAGCTGGCAGTGGGGTTCTCACGGAAGCAGTTCTTGATTCTCCTTATGCTTTTGGCTATGTAGCTCTCAAGTCAGGTGTGCCAACTTCCCAGGAAATCGACAAGCTACATACATTCCCAGTCAAAAATATTGTGTCTGCTTTTACAACAGCTAGAGATCATTTTTTTTCCTTGCAACTAAAAACCACGACTGATACATTGCAAATTAATATTCTTACTGTGAAGGTTGTCATGATGATAACTGCCATTAATGAGTAACTGAGGCACTTATTTCAATTAATTGTGTTGGATAAATACTATTTCCATACTGAGACATAAAGGCAGATCACTTGGCCAAGGTCGTATGTTTAGTAATTGACAGAGCTGGGACTAAAATCCAAATTTATTTGACTCTGAAGCGTAAGCATGTATACACTATGGATAAGTGCATTTGGGATTCATATGATATTGTGAACTGAACCATTTTTTTTTAAAGATTTTATTTATTTATTTGACAGAGAGAGAGAACAAGCAGGGGGAGCAGCAGAGGGAGAGGGAGATGCAGGCTCCCTGCTGAGCTGGAAGCCCACTTTGGGGCTCGATTTTAGGACCTCAGGATCATGACCTGAGCTGAAGGCAGATGCTTAACTGACTGAGCCACCCAGGCACCCCATGAACCATTTTTTCCATTAATTCAGTTCCCTATACTGCCTCTACATATATTCACACCAAGTATCAAATTTTCTTGAAATCCTCTAAAACTGTAGAAAGTATTAAGTTGTGCCATTGTTTTTGAAAACTTATACTCTGGTAAGAATCATAAATCTAATTCAAAATAAATTCTAGTATTTGTCAGTGTTGTTTAAACTTTAGGCAAAATTGGTTGTTTTTTCTGAAAGTTTCAGTTTTAATGAAATCTGTTTTGATCAACTAGATGTCAGAGGCAAAGTGCTGTTTTGGCAAACACATCAAGATTTTCTTCAGATGGCATCTATTACCATTAAGACATTAGGCACCATGGCAGATTCAAAAGTACACACTTACTGCGCTCTTTTAAATACATTAGATAAAACGTCTGTATTCACCTAAAATACAAAGGTTTGAATATTTAAAATTCACAGCTTCAGAGAAATGTTGCCTACCCATAAGAGGTGTGGCTAACCGAGAAGAAACGAAACTAATTATCAGAAAAGAAGCTGTGGTTTGTGAGCCTCTGACAAGTCTCAGAGGAGGAGCGTATGTTTACTTGTACAGCATTTAAGACTCACCGTGGTGGTTAAGGACAAGAGAAGTGAGCTATGAGTGAGCTAGCCTCTATCTAGTTATGCACCTGAGGGCAATTCAACAAATAATGTGTGTAGGATTAATGAATCAGAGATGAATAAAACAGGCACAGAAACATAAATAACTGGGATGCCTTATTAGATGTATTCACTTGTTTGTTAATCCATTTGGCACTTGCTGCCAATCCTATGTATATTGTGTGCCAAGCCCTAGGGATTCGAAGATGAACAAAAAAGCATACTCCACCCCACACCCAGGATATAAGGATCAGACTCACTGTGGTGCTGGCATTGCATTCCCCTGCTCCAATAGACTCCTTTTCCCTTTCTATGGCTCTTCTAGCTCTGTCCTTTACCAACTACCTCCCCACACCTTTGTTTAACTAATAAGGCTCACTTTAGACTTTATTTCCCCAACTAAGACTTTTTGTGCCCTGGACTGCATATATCCTTGACATGCCCCAGGTAGCAATGATCTTTAGAATCCTCAAATCTGAAAATGTGATTGTGTCTCCCACTCCATAAGTGTAATAAAAGTACAAACAATACAAAACTATAAGATGAGTAAAACTATATATAGTTAATCTTCTCTTCTAGATAATCTAAACCTTGGAAAAATCTAATGTAATTGATCATCTTTTCTCCAGGAGAGGGGGAGAACATATCTGAGCACATGTCAACATTTGCATACACATTCCTGGGGTTTGTCAATTTACTGAAGAGACAGGTGGTCCCCAGATGACCCTAAAATACTATTTAACCCTGAATTAAGAAAAAGGGTTAGTTCTAATGGCCTTAGATTCAACTTCAAGGTTTTGTACTGTGCCAGGACAACAATGAGAGTACGGAACCATGGAAGGTTTTTAATCTGGGATAAGGCACACTTAGATATTTCCCTTAAAAAGTTCTCTCTGGGGGTGCCTGGGTGGCTCAGTGGGTTAAATACTCTGCCTTCGGCTCCGGTCGTGATCCCAGGGTCCTGGGATAGAGCCCCATGTCGGGCTTTCTGCTCAGCAGGGAGCATGCTTCCTCCTCTCTCTCTGCCTACCTCTCTGCCTACTTGTGATCTCTGTCTGTCAAATAAATAAATAAAATCTTGAAGAAAAAAAAAGAAGAAAGTTCTGACTATAGCATGGAGAATGGACTACAGCTTGTTGGAGACTGTTATGGGAACCCAAGTGAGAGATTATAGTTAATGGCTAAAGGGTGCTGATTTCTTTCTTGGGTGATAAAAATATCTAAGGTTAGACTGTGGTTGTACAACCCTGCAAATATACATGAAACCATTGAACTATGCACATTAAATGGGTGAATTTTATGGTATGTGAATTATATCTCAATAAAGGTGATTTCAAATTGCAATAGATTAAAACATAAAAACTCTCATACATACATAAATGAATTAATAAATAAAGAGATCATGGTTCTGTTATGGATTACTATGAAAGGCTTTCAGGATATAAGAGAAGGGAATGGGGGGAGGTAGGAGTCAAAAATGACTATTAGGTTTTGGGTTCAGGCCACTGGCTGAATAACGTTGCTTTTATTGAGATGCGGAAAAAATAGAAGTAACCTTAATGCAATGGAAGGGTTTCTGGAAGGCACAATAGAAAGGGCTGGAAGGGAACACCAAAGGAAAACTGAGGAGACTGTCACATTTAGGAAAGGAAGGAGAAATTTTACTCATCATCAGTGCAAGGGTGTCAGACTTTCTGAGGAAGCCAGAAAGATTGGCTCACCAAATTCGAAACACACTTAAAGGGAAAGAAAGGTAAAATTATCAAGGGTACCTTCACTTTAGCCTGTTCATAGTTGAGGTGGGGGTTGGGGGACAACTTTCTTTTAGAGAATCCAGGTTTGTAGGAAACTTCCCAGGGTTTATTATTCTGGAGACCAGAACAAGTCAGGATGACCTTACTATTTTCAGTTTATCTAGCAGGGCAAAATGGTTTAATTTTGCTTCTAACTATAGTATGTGATATGCTTAATCACACCAGAAGCAGTACAAAGTGTGAGTTTTGCTTTTATAGATTAGTGATGACATACCTCACGCAGAAGGAAGGAAAGGAGGCCGGAGGATGGGTCTGACAGTGTGTGAGCGTATGGGTAGGCTGGACATGGCAGGTAAGTGAGGCAGCGAGAAAATATTAAAGAAGGAAGTATTTGCTCTTTCTGAGGCTCCCTTCAGTCCTGTGTGAGTAGTCAGGTAGGCTAGGTCATTAGTTTCCAACCTTTGACATTGGCTCCAAATAAAATGTTGGTAAGGAGTCATTGTAGTACCTGGAGAAGACAGAACCAAAATACCCAAGAGAGATCCTACTCAAATGGTAGCAGAAAGATATTGTCTGGCTTAGAGAAAAACACCTTCATAAGGATTTAACAACAGCCCAACTTGAAAGTTTCAGGCTTCTTCTGGTGGCAAACCAAAGATAAGGTATGTATAAGCTTCTCCAGAAAGAAAGAGTCAAAGTCTACAGGAAACTACCACCACCTGCAATAACAAAATAAGTCTTCTCAGTTGACAATAGGAGGTGAATTTACACATAGGCTCTATAAAAAAGCTAGATAGTAAAGCTCCAATCTTCCACTTGGGAATCTCTTTATGTTGTTTTCACCACCAGTTCCCTCTTTAAAATTATATCACTGTCATGAACACAGATCTTCTCCTTAATCGCTGGCAGCACAGCTGAGATCCTGCTGGGGTGATCAGACTTTAGTATGGAGAAGAAAAAAACCGTGTGAGGGATGTTTAAGACACAGATTCCTAGGTTCCATGCCCAGCGATTTTTAAATGGGTCAAGTATAGGCATACCTCATCTCATCATGCTTCACATTACTGCATTTCACAGATATTGTGGTTGGTTTATTTGTTTACAAACTGAAGGTTTGTGGCATCCCTACATAGGACAAGTCTGTTGATGCCATATTTCCAACAGCATTTGCTAATTTTTTTGTCTCTGTGTCACATTTAGGTAATTCTTACGGTATTTCAAAGTATTTCATTATCGTATTTGTTATGGTGATCTATGATGAATGATCTTTGATGTTACTATTATAATTACTTTGGGACACCATGAACTGTGCACATTTCAAATGGCAAACTTATATGATAAATGTTGTGTGTGTCTTCTGACTGCTACAACCACCAGTGTTCCCTTCTCCTTTCCTTTCCTTAGGACTTATTCCCTGAGACACAACAATATTAAACTTAAGGCTACTTATTACCCTCTGATGGTTTCTGAGTGTTCAAGGGAAAGGAAGAGACTCACATCTCTCACTTGAAATCAAAAGCTAGAAACAATTAAGCTTAGTGAGGAAGACATGTTGAAAGATGAGACAGGCCAAAGTCTAGGTCTCTTGCTCCATTTGGCCACGTTACACATGCAAAGCAAAAGTTCTTGAAGGAAATAAAAAGCACTAGCCCAGTGGACACATGAGTGATAAGAAAGCTGAATAGTCTTATTGCTGATACGGAGAAAGTTTGAGTGGTCTGGATAGAGGATCAAACCACCACAACATTCCCTTAAGCCAAAGTCTAATCCAGAACAAGTCCCTAACTCTTCAGTTCTATGAAGGGTGAGAGAGGTGAGGAAGCTGCAGTAGAAAAGTTTGTAGCTAACAGAGGTTGGAGCATGGAGTTTAAGGAAAGAGGCCATCTTTATAACATCAAGTGCATGGTGAAGCAGCAAATGTTGATGGAGAAGCTGCAGCAAGTGATCCAGACGATGTAGCTAAGATAATCAGTGAGGGTGGCTACCCTAAAACCAGATCTTCACTGTAGACCAAATAGCATTCTACTGAAAGAAGATGTCATCTAAGACTTGCATAGCTAGAAAGGAGAAGGCAATGCCTGGCTTCAAAGCTCCAAAGGACCGGGTGACTCTCCTGCTAGGAGCTACTGCAGCTGGCAACTTTAAGTTGAAGTCAATGCTCATTTACCATTCTGAAAATTCCTGGTCTCTTAAGAACTATGCTAAGTTAGGGCACCTGGTGGGTCAGCTGGTTAAGGTCCAACTCTTGCTTTCAGCTTGATCTCCAGGTCCTGGGATCAAGCCCCGTATCAGATTCCATGATCAGCAGGGGACTTTCTCCCTTTACTTCTGCCTCTCCCCCTACTCGTGCTCTCTATCTTTGTCGAAAATAAATAAATAAATCTTTAAAAGAAGAATTATGCTAAGTTTACTATGTGTTTGCTCTCTAAGTGGAAGAACAAAGCCTGGATGACAGCACATCTGTTTATAGCATGGCTTACTGAATCTTTTAAACCCACTTTTGAGACCCACTGCTCAGAAGAAAAGATTCCTTTTAAAATGGTACTTATTAATAATGCACCTGGTGAGCCTGGAGCTCTGATGGAGATGTGCACTTGGATGTATGATGTTTTCATGCCTGCTAACATAAAATCCATTTGGCAGCTCACGGATCAAGGAGTAATTTCGACTCAAGTCTTATTATTGAAGAAATACATTTCATAGGGCTATAGCTTCCACAGACAGTGATTCCTCTGATGCATCTGGCCACAAAGTTGAAGAAAAGTTTTCTGGAAAAGATTCACTATTGTAGATGCCATTAAGAACATTTGTGATTCATGGGAAGAGGTCAAAATATCAAAATTACCAGGAATGTAGAAGAAGTTAATTCCAACTCTAAGGGATGACTTTAAGGGGTTCCAGATTTCCATGGAGGAAGTCACTGCAGATGTGGTGGGAATAGCAAGAGAACTAGAATGACAAGTGGAGCTTGAAGATGGGACCAAATTGCTGCAAGCTCATGACGGAGCTTTAGTGGATGAAGGGTTGATTCTGATCCTTCAGGTGGAATCTACTCCTGGTGACGATGCTGTGAACATTGTTGAAATGACAACAGAGGACTTAGAATATTCCATAAACTTATCTGGTGAAGCAGCAACAGGGTTTGAGAGGATTGACTCCCAATTTGGAAAGAAGTTCTACTGTGAGTAAAATGCTGTCAAACAGCATTCATGCTACAGAGAAATCATTCATAAAGGGAGAGTCAATTAATGTGGCAAACTTCATTGCTGCCTTATTTTAAGAATTTGCCTTAGCTACCTCAACCTTCAGTAACCACCAGCCTAATAAATCAATAGCCATACACAGAAGCAAGACCTTCACCCACAAAATGACTATGACTCACTGAAAGCTCAGGTGATGGTTGGCTTGATTTTTTTTTTTTTTAGCAATAAAGTATTTTTAGGGGTGCCTGGGTGGCTCAGTGGGTTAAAGCTTCTGCTTTCGGCCCACGTCATGATCCCAGTGTACTGGGATCGAGCTCTGCATTGGGCTCTTTGCTCAGCAGGGAGCTTGCCTCCCCCCCCTTCTCTGCCTGTCTCTCTGTCTACTTGTGATCTCTGTCTATCAAATAAATAGATAAAATCTTTTTTAAAAAAGTATTTTTAAATTCAGATATGTACATTGTTTCTAGACATAATGCTATTGTACACTTAATAGACTACAGTATAGTGTAAACATAACTTTTAGAGGCACTGGGAAACCGAAACATTCATTTGACCTCCTTTAATGCAATAGTCACTTTATTGTGGTAACTGGAACAGAATCCATAATATTTCCAAGGTGTGCCCATATTGTATGGGACTAGGAATTTTTGCTTTTAACAACTTCCAGGTGATTCTAGTGGAAGTAGTTCAAATACCAAATTTTGAGAAAGACTGGACCAGAGGGAACAAAAGGGTGATGAGCATAAAAAAGAATATATAGTCTGATTTACAAAATACCAGTGACTCATTTGCAGCTAGCTTACAGCCCTTACAGCCTTCAGATATGCAGAGGTAGTCTTCCCCTAGCAATCACTAGTCTCTCAAACATTTCTGCCTTACTTCCAATACGGTTCCCAAACAAAACTCAAAGAGAAAGACAAATTCCCCCGTTAGACTAAGTTTCCATTTCCTATCTAGGTTTCACTTTCTTGAAAGAGAAGCTTTTCCCTGAAAACTGGATACTACTCATCCTCCCCTTATAAGGCAGCTGGACTGTCATAAAGGTGGGAGTCAGCAACCCCACCAGAGATACACAAGTAGCTCATTTACTTTTACATAACCACATAAATTATGAAAAACAAGGACTACTTGTATTTTTTCACATTCCTCAACTTCTTTATTTTTTAGTTCTAAATGGTCTCATGTAATTTAGTTCATGCTGACCTCAGCCAAGCTCAGACCTGTTCCTCTCCACAGACCCTCCTTCAGCATGATGTAAACATCACTTCTGTAATTAATTGCCTCCCTGCTGTCTAATGGGATTTAGCTCCTAATGCTTCCGGAATGTCATCTAGAAAAGAAATACTCTCCAAAGGAAACAATAAATTTGCAAAGATAAAACTGCTTGCATCATGCTGGATACATTGCACAAAGAGAACCAAGCATCTCCCTTCTCCGTCATACACTGATGAAATATGGACTTTTTAAAGAGAGTTAGTTGGAACAAAATATGTACAAACACTCTCAATTTTCATGTTTTTGTTCTTCAGTTTTAGAGTAGATGCTTCCTGCTTCTACATCTGTTGGGTGTGTCCCTCCTACTGTTCCTGTGATCTAAACCTAAAAAAAGGCTTCTCAAAGAGGAAGAAAGAAGTTGAGTAGAGTCACAAGTTCACACAACACACACACACACACACACACACACACACATACACACACACACACACGGTATTTTACAAGGTCTCATGAACATTTTAGATTTTTAGATTCACAGTATCTCAACCTTTCCCGTTTTAGAAAACATTTTTGCCTGACATTACAAAACTAAGTCTGTCCAACCCTGTTGCTTCTTCAGAACAAAGGAAGTTTAGGGGTGCCTGGGTGGCTCAGATGGTTAAGCGTCTACCTTTGGCTCCGGTCATGGTCTCAGGGTCCTGGAATCGAGTGCCGCATCAGGCTCCCTGCTTGCTGGGGAGTCTGCTTCTCCTTCTCCCTCTGCCTCTCTTCCAGCTTGTGCTCTCTCTCTCTCTCTCTCTCTCTCTCTCTCTCTAGCTTGTTCTCTCTCCAAAAAATAAATAACATCTTTAAAAAAAAAAAGGAAGTTTAGAGTAAATAGTGTATTGTCTCCAACTTTGCTTGCCTGAGAAAGAAACTGCTTACAACTCAAAGCAAATTCCTCAAGGTGTATTCTAGCACAAAGCCAACCACAACAGGAAGGGGAAGTACATGGTATCTTACATTTAGTATGATTTTGTTATTCTTGCCCCATGTGGCAAAATCTCCTCATAGAGTAAAGTATCCATGGAAGTGCAGGAAACAGCTTCTGAGTGTCTGAAGTGAGTCTCACCTTAGATCTTTCAACTGTGTTGAGCAGCCTCCTGCCTCTACACAAGGCATAATTCCCATTGGTCTGCTTTAATGGAATTCTTCCTTGAGTGCTCCTCTAGAGCTACAACCTACTGAGGCTTTTCTATGGCCTTCCACTCAGCCAAATTACTTTTCCCAACCAGGACCTTTACTCTCATCCCAGCCTGAGAAAGGACAGTACAATTCTGCTAGCAGTCAGACTGTGATAAACAATGTTTTCAACAGGACTTAGGTCAACAGAACAATGTTTCTAACAAAGTACATTGAAGACTCTACTGCAGTTACAAGCATAGTGAACAACCCATCCCTTCTTAGAACTGACCAGCACAAAACAACCCTGTCCTCTCTTACTGAGACATTCCAAGATTAGTTCTTCCTAACAATAAACATCAGGTATGACCTGATGACCTTTTCTTTGGTTGGTGGGCTCTAACTGGCTTTTGTTAGTTCTGGGTGACTTCTTCATCTCTCAGAGTGACTGTCCCATAGAACTGGAGTCCCCTCCCTTTCCCTAGAAGCCACAGTATCCCCCTCACTTGATGAAGCTCCCCAAATTCCCTTTCTTTGCCCCACAATAGAACTTTCTGTAAGGAAAGACACCAGGATATGCTGTTCTCAGTTGCTAGTTACCGAATTACTCTCCTTGTCTTCACCTACAGATGAAGAGTATTACCACAGGCTGATAGGGGATTTGCTGCCTTTGGCACCAACTGCTTACCCATTGCCTTCATCCAGAGGCTCCTGCTGGATGTGTGAGAGCCACTTCAGCCTTCCCCTCTCCTCCATGGCCAACTTCATTTCTGGCCTGATTTAATTCTACATCTTCTCTTGCTTGCTTGAGAATGAGCAATTTCAAGTAACCAGCTGTTCCACCTCTTCCAGGATATAAGGCATTAAGGCGAACGTATGAGAGCAGATCTGGAATTCCTTTTCCATAGTCCAAATAACTTCATGCCTAAGAAGCCAAGCCTCTCAAACAAACCTAATCTCATCTTCCCCAATCCCAAACTGTCAGATACCTAGGAAATCAGTTTTACAACCATTCCTTTTCTCCCCTAGCATATTGGTGGAGTTTTGCATTATCCATCCTTGTGAGTAAAGATGAAAGGCCTTTTCTTATGGTCTTGGGCAACTAATTTGTAGAGAACAAATATTTTCTTTTTCTTTGAGATTTTATTTATTGGAGCTCCTGGGTGGCTCAGTTGGTCATGATCCTAGGGTCTTGGGATCAAGCCCCACGTGGGACTCCTTTCTCAGCAGGGATCCTGCTTCTCCCTCTCCCTCTGCCTTCCTCTCCGTGCTTGTGCTATTTCTCTCCCTCTCTCTGTCAAATAAATAAAATCTTTTAAAAAATTTATTTATTTGAGAGAAAGAGCACAAGCAGGAGAAGCCGCAGGCAGAGGGAGAGAGAAGCAGGCTCCCCGCTGAGCAGAGGACCCCCCCCCCCCCAACTGTGGAGCTCCATCCCAGGACCCTGGGATCATGCCCTGAGCAAAAGGCAGACGCCTAATGAACTGAGCCACCCAGGCGCCTGAGAACAAATATTCTTCCTACTTCTGAGGCCTAAAGATAAGCAGAGAGTAATTTTTCCTTGTAAGTACAGTGCTCTGGTTTGTGTCCTCTTTTAGGCATTTTACCAAAGGACATCTCCAGGTGAGCTCATTTCTATTAGTAAACAAACTAGCTTCTTCAGCGCAGACACCTTTCTCCTTTCTTAGTTGCTTAAAAAGTCTTGCCAGTAGAGAGCTACTCATTACTCCATCCTCCACCACAATGGAACAGGCAAACAACCTAGGGGCCTTCCCCATTTGCATCTTACCCCTGCAATTATCTGGTGGGTGGAGTCTCCTGCTTCAGAGCTCATATCTTGCTCCCCAGTCAGAGGTTGGGAGGTCTGTAAGGCATGACTATCTCACTATCATAATTCTCTTACAAATTGTTGGTGGAGCTTGTCCCTAATCACTCTGTTACTCGACATTAGCCGTTTACAATCCCCAACTTAACTGCATGCCCCCTGCCCAACCACACTGCAACCTTGCTAAGTAGGCCACACCCTCAGCAACTTCACTGACCAATATTCCATTAATTTACAGTTCCTTTTTCTCTAGGTGTGTTATATTTTGCATAATTCTTCAGCTCCTCAGAGAATTACCTGACTTCCTGGATACCTTGCTAAATTGCTTCACAAACTCCCATGTTCTCACAATTCTTTTTATTGATTTTCCACTGGGAGATCTCTCTTCCTCCTACTGAATGGCTTGACACCCCAGTGATGCCACACAGAGAGAAGTCTGATGAAAGCCCACAAAAGTCAGCATGATATAACTGCTAAAAGTTGAGGTTCTGAAGTCAGACTGCCTGAATTCAGTTTTGCCCTTCCCTAAAGAACATTACCATTTACTAACGAGAACTTGATAAAATTACATTGTCTTTCTGTTTCTCAGTGTGAGATCAAGTAAGTAAAAAATAATTATGGAAACCTTAGTTATATAGTTGATAAGGTAGATCTGATTGATAATATATCCAATTAAATATCCTTAAAAGGGGATGCACTTCTCTTTCAATTGCCCATGAATACTCACAAAAACCATTAGACCACAAAGAAAAGCCTCAGCAAATCCAAACAGTAAACAGTAAAGATGGTATTCTCTAATAACAACACCATATAACTAAGAATCAGTAAAAATTGGGAGGACAAAACTTCTTCTATGTGGAAATGTAAAATTATTTAAAACAATGCCTAAAACAAAGAGAAGTCATGAGCTGAAACTGCAGCAATGATAACACAACAAAGACTTGTGATGTCACTTCCTGCAGGCAGCCTGCACTCCCTCTGCTCCTGTGTCTCTGTCTCCTGGCGCCTCTGCTCCCAGGCCCTACAGATTGCAATGCAAAAAGAAATCACACTAGTCTTTGACAATGGCTTTGGCATGTGTAAAGTTGGCTTTGCTGGGGATGATGACTGCTATACATGTTCCCATTTATTATCAGGCACCCAACACCAAGGCATCATGGTGGGCATGAGGTAGAAGGACAGCTACATGGATGACAAGGCCCACAGCAATTGCTGCATCCTGACCATGACATAACATCATCACCAACTGGGATGAATTGGGGAAAACCTGGCTCCACACCTTCTAAAATGAGCTACATGTTGTTCTGGAGGAGCGCCTGGGACTGCCCACTGAGGGAGGCATTCCTGAACATCAAGTGCAACAGACAAAAGATGACTATGATCATGTTTGAGACCTTCAACACCTGGGTCAGGTACGTGGCCATCCAGGCTGTGCTGTCCCTTTATGCCTCTGGCCACACCTTTGGTATTGTCATGGGCCCTAGGGATGGGGTCACCTACAGGGTGCCCATCTACTAGGGCTGCACTCAGCTTCAGCCATCCTGGGTCTGGACCTTGCTGGCTGGCACCTGGCTGACTTCCTTATGAAGATCCTCATGGAGCATGGGTACAGCCTCATCTCTACCACAGAACAAAAAAATCATACATGGCATCAACAAGAACTCTGCTATATCACCCTGGGCTTGCAGCAGGAGATGGCCACCATTTGGTCCTCCTCCTACCAGGAGAATTATGAGCATCCAGACAGCCAGGTGATCACATGAGCAATGAGTAGCTCTGGTGTCCAGAGGAGCTCTTTCATTTCTCCTTCCTGGGTGTTGAGTCCTGTGAGACCATATCCATGAGACCACCTTCTACTCCATCATAAAATGTGATGTTGACATTTAGAAGGACCTGTATGTCAACATGGTGTGTCTGGTGGGACATTGCCAATAAGATGCAGAAATAGATCATTGCCCTGGCTTGCAGTACAATGAAGGTCAAGATCATCACTCCTCCTGAAAGTAAGTACTTAGTGTGGATTGGGGACTCCATCCACCTTCCAGCAAATGTGGATCAGCAAGCAGAAGAAGGACAAGTCAGCACCTCCATTCACTGTGGCATTTCTAAATGGGCTTGCAAGAAGATTCACAGCATTTGTCACATGAGATGACTTAGAAGTATACATTTGCCTCACCTCCTGCTGGCCTCATGAAACTGGAATAAGCCTTTGAAAAGAAATTTATCATTTATCTGTTTTAGCACTGGATTGGAGAATTTGCTGCTGACTTTGATGTTGTGTTCAAGTTAAGTGTTCTCTTTATATATTTAAAACCCTACATACATCTTTTTTTTTTTTCTGCATACATCTTTGATTTAAATCCTTAGTGCATGTGGTTTAGTCATGTTCTAACTGAGGTGAGAGAACATGTTTATGGAAGAGAAATCCATTGGCTTGGTGAGAACTTGCAAGACCATTAATTTCTTGATATGTGCAGTGTTAATGTGTAAGAATTCCAGGATTTCTCTAGAGGCTGGCAAGAGTTCTTGGGCCACTTGTTATTTCTTTTTCTTTTTTTTTTAAGATTTTATTTATTTATTTGACAGAGAGAGATCACAAGTAGACAGAGAAGCAGGCAGAGAGAAAGAGAGAGAGAGAGGAGGAAGCAGGCTCCCTGCTGAGCAGAGAGCCCAATGCGGGGCTTGATTGCAGGACCCTGGGATCATGGTCCTGATCCATGAGCCAAAGGCAGAGGCTTTAAACCACTGAGCCATCCAGGCACCCCTTCCACTTGTTATTTCTGTCTTAATAATCATATTGGGTTGGCAAAGTGCAAGGCTTCTTGCTCAGTTTCTTTTCTTACCAGATATTTCTCTGTCAGAACATGGTGGGTCATTACTTGCCTTGAATTGGAAATGTTTTGCATTTGCACCTGTAAACTTATTCATCATTTTAATCTGTGTCATTCTTCAGGGGCCATCCTGTTTCTGAGAGAGCCAGACTGGTGAATCAAATGGAGATATGATAGTGAATCCTTCGTCACCTCTGAATTCTTCAGGTCTTTCTATAATGGTGGTATTAATGTATGCTATCCTTCCTGGTATATGATGTTATTTTTATTTACTATCTTGATGAAGCTGGTAGTTTCAGCAGTTTCCATATGGCTTTCCTCACTATTACAGCTTTTATGCTTGCATACCAGGGACCGATTGTGGGGTTGTGGGATATATTCAAATCCCAAATATACCAACTTCAGTTATGTCTTGGAGGTTGAGGAAATGAACTTCGGGTGGGTCCATAGACCCAATGGGTATATGATGAACCAGATTTTAGCCAGGACTCCATTAATTAGTCCTTGTAGGCCCTACTCTCATAGAAGGGCCATCTGTGTTGGTGCTTTTGGTTAATGTCAATTCAGATCTTGTGTCAAAGAATCCCAAGACAGTTTGGTTAGTCTTCTTTTCACACTGTACAATCATTAAAGTAAGTGGTTGTGAGTGTCTTTCAGGGAAGGACTGGGGGAGTCATCACCATATACATTTGCCATAATTTTGCTGGGTCCTTCCTTCTAGAGACTCAGCTACCTTGTCTTAGTAATGGGGTTCGAATCTGAAACTGACCCAGATCTGGGAACTGAGCAAAGGATTATGACTTTTTATAGGGATGACCACCCTTAGTGCTGCCCCCTTCCAGTATTCTTGCTTTTTGTTGATTGTAGAGTTAAAAATCACACTTGTTCAATTTCACTGTTAACCTAAAACTCCTCTAAAAAATAGTCTATCGGGGGGTGCCTGGGTGACTCGGTGGGTTAAAGCCTCTGATTTCAGCTCAGGTCATGCATGATCCCAGGGTCCTGGGATCAAGCCCCGCATCAGGCTTTCTGCTCGGCAGGGAGCCTGCTCCCCCTCCGTCTCTCTGCCTCTCTGCCTACTTGTGATGTCTGTCTGTGAAATAAATAAGTAAAATCTTAAAAAAAAAAAAAGTCTATTGGGCGCCTGGGTGGTAGCTCAATCGTTAAGCGTCTGCCTTCGGCTCAGGTCATAATCTCAGGGTCCTGGGATTGAGCCTTGCATCGGGCTCCCTGCTCCATGGGAAGCCTGCTTCTCCATCTCCCACTCACCCTGCTTGTGTTCCCTCTCTCTCGCTGTGTCTTTCTCTGTCAAATAAATAAAATCTTAAAAAAAGTCTATCAATTTAAAAAAAGATTACCCCCTCCTTGGTCTATTTCATTGGGCTTCATTATCACAAAGAGTAGGAGAATATAGTTCTGTCCTTCCCTTTGGCCTCTAGGGATACCATCTCTATTAACTACATCCCAGACTTCTTCAGATTAAGGCCCTTCAACCACTTTTCTGACCTTGTCCATCACTGTGGGCAGCTTCTTGGCCTTTGTTACTTCAGAGCTCATTATCCCTATGGATGTTCATGAGCTTAGTGCTATGCCTGCTTCTACCTCTGTTGACACAGTCTGTAAAAGAGCTACCACTGAATGACCTAGTGATACTGCTGCCCTTCTCACCAGGACATTCCCTGTGGCCTTCATGCATGGGTTGTCTTCAAGGTCCTTCTGTGAAACCTGGGGCCTCTTCTGGCTTCACATTGTGTGTTGCAACATTTTCACTTCCCTCAGACTTTCTGTTTCTTTCTCTACTCTCTGCAAGGGCAACCCAGGCATTTCCATCTGACTGAGTAATCGCCATCATCTTACCTATCCAGCCTCCTCATCAGTGAATTTACCGAATCTGCTGGGGTCCTTTCCAGGGTGTTAAATTCTGTATTCTGAAAAAGTGTCTCTAAGCCAGTAAATTCTTGCTTATTGAACTTATGTATTAAGCACCTATGTGGTACTGGAGTGGAACTGGAGATATTGATATGAACTCATGGTTTGTAATATGTTGATTCAGATAGAAATATTTAGATATATTTATGTATATAAATACTTATATTTTCTAGCTCTGTCCTTGTGGAAGACCTGGAAGCATTGGCACATTAGGAGCAAAGACACATACCGTGCTCAAGTTTTGGTTTCCAAATATTATTGTCCATTAAAAAGGACCAGTCATCCTTGGAGAACTGGCCAATTCCAGGGATTGAGCAGGGAAAGTAAAGACTAGGCCTGAAACATTGGATTGTGCCAGAAAGTAAGTAAATACTCAAAGAATGACAGAGAAATGTCAAAAAGGATAAAGGAGTCCCCCGGAAGGGAGCTCCCACTGGTCAAACCTGGGACAATTTAAACATCAAAATAAGTAATGATAGCTATAGATTATAACCCATTGATTAAAATAAGAATCCATGGGCCCATACTGATATAAATAAATAGTAGAGAAGGGAAAGTTCTTTCTTAGAGTAGAATGCCAAGTGATCAGTGTAGAAGTAATGAATAATAGAATTAGAAGTTAAAAATCACTTTGCACATAAAAATTTCTAGAATTAGAAATTTAAAAATCACTTAATGTATAGCAGGGTTACAGTTAACAATACTGCAGTATATATTTGAAATTTGCTTAGACAGTAGATCTTAAAAGTTCTCAGCACAAGAAAAATGTGTTAACTGTGTGATGATGAATGTTAATTAGGCTTACTGTGGTGATCATTTTGCAGTATACATGAATACTGAATCATTATATTGTATACCTGAAACTAATATGTCAATTATTTCTCAATTAAAAAAAGCATTTTTGGCAACTATCATAGTAATAATTCATTCAAGAGATATAGATATTAAAACTAGTAGGTGAAAGCTTAGTGATAAATATTTATATAGTCCCAAAGTATCCTCCCATTTCTTTTTTTTTAAAAGATTTTATTTATTTTTATTTATTTGATAGACGGAGATCACAAGTAGGCAGAGAGGCAGGCAGAGAGAGAGGAGGAAGCAGGCTCCCCATTGAGTAGGGAGCCAGATGCAGGGCTTGATCCCAAAACCCTGGGATCATGACCTGAGCCAAAGGCAGAGGCTTTAGCCCACTGAGCCAACCGGGCACCCTCTCCCTTTTTTTAAAAATCAGAGATAGGGAGAGAGAGAGGTGCGGGAGGATCAGAGGGGTGGGTAGAGAGAGAATCTCTGCCCAGTGCAGATCCCGATGTGGTGCTCTATCTCACAACCCTGAGATCATGACCTGAGCCAAAAATCAAAAGTGGGATGCTTAACCACCTGAGCCACCGAGGCACCACTTCTCCTCACTTCTTAATTACAAAGGGGAAAATTGTAGCTTTGCATATACTAACAAAATCAAGTGATCAAATTACATTAATGGTACCAATAAACATCATATACATTTTGATGCAACTTACTGAAAAGAATGTAACATCATCCTATTTAACCATGAGAATAAATTAAGCAAAAATTAAGGGACAGTCTATAACTCGACTGGACTTTTCAAAAATGCCAAGATCATGAAAGTGAAAGATGTAATGACCAGTTCTTCAACATAAAGGACAGTAAATAGATTTGACAACTATTGGAAGTGTGATTCTGGAATGGTTCCTGGACTAGGAAAAAAATCCTAATAAAGGACACTTGGCAAAATTGGAGTACACTCTGTAGATTAGGTACTCATGTACCAATATTAATTTTGTTTTTGATAGTTGTCTTAAAAGACCCGAGAGAGCATGAGCCAGGGAGGTAGGGGGGAGAAGAGCAGAGGGAGAGGGTAGAAGCAGACTCCCCACTGAGCAGGGAGCCCTATGTGAGGTTCAGTCAGGCTTTGGGATCATGACCTGAGCCAAAGGCAGATGCTTAACTACTGAGCCACTCAGGTGCCCCTGTTTTTGATAACTGTCTTTTGGTTATCTAAGAGATTGTCATTGTTTTTGTGAAATATACACGGAAATATTTAGAGGTAAAGGGGTATCACATCTGCAACTTACAAGCGAGTTAAGATAGATTATAAAAAAAAAGATTATTAGGAAAGGCAGGGGGAAAGAATGATAATAAATCTAGTAAGATATTAGCTAGGGAATTTGTATGGAGGGAGTTATTTGTATTAGTAACATTGAAAGTGAGGTAGAATAACAAAGATTAAATAATTGGGAAAAGATTGATGTAATCAAACACAGGGTTAAACACAAGACAGTAATAGAAAACTGATATCCCTAAATGGGATTGGAAACTGTGATAACTCAATAATCTATGACAAAAAGGTGGAACTAGAGGAAGTTACATGAAGGTAGGTTTTGGCCAATATAAGATAGAACGTTCTGGCAAGTAGCATTGCTCAACCATCAGATGCTTTGAAATAATTAGCATTTTGGAAGCAGACCTATCCCTGAAAGTATTCAAGACTAGGTGTGTCATCTACAAAAAAATGCCAAAGTTGGTACTCCTTAATGATTGAGAGGTTGAACTGTATGATATCTAAAGCTTTTTCTGACTCTAGGATTCTTGGGATTTTTAGCTGGAATAGTATCTAACTCAATGGTTTTAGTTCTGAAGATAAGCATGTCCTTAGGAATTCAGAAGAAAACTAGAGTGAGGTAAAAAAATGTTGAGTGAAAAGTGCCCTGGCAAATTTACTGATTACTTGAACATGTTTTAGGTTGTGTGGTTAGATAATCATTTTGTTTGAACTTAGTATGTCTTTTCTGTCATTTCTAAAGTCACTATTAGGGATACCTGGGTGGTTCAGTTGGTTAAGCATCTGCCTTTGGCTTAGGTCATGATCCCAGGATCATGGGATGGAGGCCTGCATCAGGCTCCTTGCTCAGCGGAGAGCCTGCTTCTTCCTCTGCCTGCTGCTCACTCTGCTTGCACTCTCACTCTCTTGCTGGCAAATAAATAAATAAAATCTTAATAAAAATAAAGTCACTATTAAATTGTATTACACTATGAATAATATTTAACTAGTGGTGATTTTAAAGTAGTGCATCTCAAATTTTAACGTACATATGAACAACTTGGGGACCTTTTAAAGATTCAGGTTTGGATTCTGATTTTGATTCAGTAGTCAAGCCCATTAAATTTCTAGAATGAAATATAGATGAAAATCAGTGATGTTGGCAAAGATTTCCTGTGCTTGGCAAAGATTCCTTGAAAACTTCACAAAGTGTGGAAAAGTATAAAAGAAGCAATAAGTTGGGCTTCATCAAAATTAAAACCTTTTCCTTTTCAAAAGATGCTATTAATAAGGTGAAAAGGCAAGCCATCGACTGGGAGAAAATGTTTCCAAAACATGTACCAAAGGACTTGTATCAGAACATATAAACAATCTTGCAAATCAGTAATAAGAAACAATCCAGTAAAAACATGGGCCAATATTTGAAAAGACACTTCACAATGAAGATATGTCTGAAAAATAGGCACATGAAAAAATGATTAATGTTAGGGAAGTGCAAATTAACATCACAATGAGATAGAACCATACCGCAATGACTGACCATACCACACGTGGGTAAGGATGTGGAGGAACTGGAAGTCTCATACATTGCAGGTAGGAACATATGGTACCGTCACTTTAGAAAACATCTAAATTTTATAAAAGTCAAGTATGTACCTACCCTGTATGAACTAGCCAGTCCTATCCTAGGTATTTACCCAAGAGAAATGAAATCATATGTCCATACAAACACTTGTAGTTGAATGTTCATGACTTTATTTGTAAGGCAAAAACTAAAGAATCTAAATGTCCATCAACAGGTGAATGGATAAACAAACCCAGTATATTCATATAATGAACACTAGTCAGCAAAAAGGAATGAACTGATATCCAGGGCAATGTGGACATCAAAATAATCTTGGATCTCAAACTATTCTTAAGCCATACAAGGGTACATACTAATCCATTAATCTAGAATAACCGAAAGGAGATCAGTACAGGCCTGGAAATTGATGAGGGCAGGTGTCAGGGGAGACAAGATTGCAAAGGGCCACAAGGAAATTTTAGTGGTGATGGATATATTCATTAGTTTTGATGACTTTATAGGTGTATATGGATGTCAAAACTTACAAAAAATTTAAGTATGAATAGTTTATGTCAATATAGTATAAAAGGTTCAGATTCTGATTCAGTAGGTTTGGGTGGGGCCAAGAGTCTGTATTTTTAACTAAAACACGAATATCCAGGGGATGCTAATGCTGTGGTTTCCATACATTTTGAGAGGCACAGCTGTTTTTGTCATAAATAGATGTGTAATTTGGGTGCACAATAGATAGGCTGGTACAATACTGAATAATGCAGATAAAATATTTCCATCATTGAAGAAAGTTCAGTTGGATGTTAATGGCCAAGATTCTTGAATACATTGGTAACTATTAATCTTGTCCTATTATCTCCTAACTATAACCTGTTTTTGTTCATCCCTCAGGCTGCATGCCATCCTTTCATAGAGCTTTGGTGGAATTCCATTTTCAGTTCTTATATTGCTTACATTTCATTTTATCATGCTCATTTTGCATGAGTTGTAATAAAGTTTGAATAAAAAGTTCAAATAGAGGCAGTTACCAGTTGAATGTGAGGAGCTTCCTAACAATTTACAGTAAATAATATTACGTTCTAACATGACTTCTTCACCATCCAGAACATTGATATCTCATAGCTCCTGTGACTGGCTGTGCAGAGTGAGGATTATATACGTTACAAATAAGTTCCTCTGTGATTTCTATCCCTACAAAGAGGTGTGACCAGAGGTAAATCAGAACATTTCTAGAAATGAATTCTTATCTCTAAAATGAGGGGATTTAAGAAATTAAAAAAAAAGAAATTTAGTTTCCTGGCTCTGAACAAGGAATGAGTTGGACTATTTTTTTTTTTTTTTTTGTCAGAGAGAGAGAGAGAGAGAGCACAGGCAGACAGAGTGGTAGGCACAGGCAGAGGGAGAAGCAGGCTCCTTGCTCGGCAGGGAGCCCGATGTGGGACTCCCAGGGGACTCCGGGATCATAACCTGAGCCGAAGGCAGCCGCTTAACCAACTGAGCCACCCAGGCGTCCCGGACTGTTTTTTTTTTTAAAGAGCCCCAGCCTTTGTAGAGTGTATACCAGGGATTGGCAAAGTTTATGTAAAGGGCCAGATAATTAATTTTTGGCCCTGCAGCCATATGGTCTAACGCATATAATAAACATTGCCACTGTAGTGTGAAAATAGTCATAGATGATATACCAATGAATGTATATGACTACATTTGGCCCAAAGTTTGCTGATTCCTGGTTTTGATCAAAATAACTACCTTCTCACCATCTGAAGTTAGATTCAGAAATAAGGGAAAAACACACTTTGTTGATATAATTTTATTAACTCTGGATACATAATATAACTAGTCCTTCACATCTTAAGATAACAATCTAACAAGTTACCATAATTTCGGGTTATACATACTTTAAATTAATGAACTAGGTTTATAAAAAATATAAAAATATTTCACAGGCTTGGGAAGATATGGTCATAAGACTTCATTGTAAGGAGGGGTATAAGATATGTTAGAGATTTTTCGAACCTACAAAGGACATTTAAAAATTTACACTGTTAATAAAGTTCTTGTTTAGATAATCAATATTTTATCTTCACTCATCAGAAGGCTTAATTAGAGCAGCTTTCTTCTTATACTTGTCTCCAATCTCTCTAATATTTTCCAAGAGATCTTCGGACATGTATTCTTCATATTCTCTGTCAACTTTAGCAATCTGCTCCTCAAGATGTTTCTAGTAGAAACAATGAGCAATTATTAGTGAAGAAACATTAATTTTTTTTAAAGAGCTTAATTGTGAAATATATAAACAAGTGCTAACATTTGTAAGAAAAGCAAATGTAAGGGATACTCTTTTGTGCCCTTTCCTAATCATATCCCCATTTTTCTTCCCAGAGCCAACCACTCTCAACAATGTTTTGTTTTTCTTTATACTTTTATCCCCCACCCCATACAGATATGTATATATCTCTGAACAATATACTAGTTTAGTGGTACCTGGTCTTAACATTCATATTTACTGAATGATATTAAATACAATATTCTATGACTTTTTTTCACCCAGTATTTTGATTCATTGATTTAATACAGATAGCTTAGTTTATTCATGTACTGCCAAATAGTTTTCTATTGCATGAACATATTGCATGAACCTACCAATATTTATTATCCATTTTACTATTAATGAATTTTAGTTTATTTAGGTATGGTAGGCTGAATAGCAGCCTCCTCAAAGATGTCCATGGCTTAATCCCCAGAACCTATGCACACATTATCTTACGGCAAAGGAACTTTACAGATGTGATTAATTTAAGGAGTTTGAGAAAAGAGGATCATTATACATTATCCTGGTGGGCCCAATGTAATCATAAGGGTCCTGGTAAGAGGGAATCAGCAAAGTGAGAGTCAGAAAGAGAAAATGTAAGGACAGAAAAGCAGTCAGAGAGGATAGAAGATGCTGTGCTGCTGGCTTTGAAGATGAAGAGGCTGCAAACCAAGGGGTGTAGGTGGCTCTAGAAAAGGAAAAAGGCAAAAATTCCATCTTAGAGTCTCTAGAAAGACCGTAGTCAGGAAGGCCCATTTTACACTCCTGACCTCCAGATATATAAGGAAATAAATCCGTGTTGCTTTAAGCCATTAAGTTGGTGGTAATTTGTTATAGTAGTAACAGGAAACTAATATGCTGGGTTACGTTTTTTACTATTTCAATTATACTATAACAAATTTCAACATACTATATGACTTAGGAAATTTATTTTCTCACAGTTTTGGAGGCTTGAAGTCCAAAATCAAGATACTGACAGGACCACTTTCTCTGAAGGCTCTAGGGAAGAATCCTTCCTTACCTCTTACCAGCTTCTAGCAGTTCTGGGCAATCCCTAGTTTACAGCTGTGTCACTCTAATTTCTGCCTCCATCTTTACACGGACTCTTATAAGGATACTGGTCTCTAGGTTGAGGACCTACCCTAATGTATTATGACCTCATCTTAGCTAATAACATCCACAAAGACCTTATTTTCAAATAAGGTCACATGATGAGATTCTGGATACACATGAATTTTGAGAGGATACTATTCAACCTAGTATAGTACTAGTACTAATAGTGCTAGTACTCTAGCACACAGTGTAAAAATTTAACTTAATACCTAGAATGGAACTGCACCATTTTATTAGGAATTGCCAAATTGTTTTCTAAAGTTGTTAACATCAGTTTGCAACCCCTGAAGTATAAATGAAAACTTGCATTTCTCTATGTTCTTGCTGGCATTTAGTATTCCCAAACTTTAATTTTTTTGCCAATTTCTTAAGGGTGGGAAGTGGTAGGATCTTTTCCTGTTTATTGGCTATCTTAGCTTTCTGTGAAATTCCCATTCAAGTCTTTTGCCCACCTTCTGTACTTATTTTTCAGAGGTCATTAACTGGATACTATTAGTTCTCTCAAAAAATTATTGTTTTGTGGCTTGCCTTTCCACTCTTAAAAAAAAAAATCTATATATGTTTATTTATTTATTTAGAGAAAGTAAACGATTGGGGGGAGGGGCAGAGGGAGAAGGAAAAGCGACTACCCAGTGAACAGGGATGCGGAGCTGATCGCAGGACCCTGGGATCATAATCTGAGCTGAAGGCAGAAACTTGACCAACTGAGCTACCCAGGTGTCCCTCCAGTCTTTGTCTTTTGATGTAGAGATCTAAATTTTAACAAAGGTGAATTTATAATTTCTTTTTTAGTTTTTACTCCTTGTGTCTAATTTAGGACTTCCTTTACAATTCCTGAGGTATAAAAATAGTGTCTATAATTTTTCTAAAAGTTAAAAATTTAGCTTCACTTTGGGCTGCCTGGGTGGCTCAGTAGGTTAAGTGTCTGACTCGATTTCAGCTCAGGTCATGACCTCAGGGTTGTGGGATCGAGCCCCATGTTGGACTCTGTACTGGGAGCGGAGCCTGCTTAAGGTTCTCTCTCCCTGATCCCCTGCCCCTCTCCTCAGCCTTCATTCTCTCTCCAAAAAAAAAAAAATAAATTTAGCCTCACATTAATTTTTTAATCCATCTTGAAGTGATTTTTGTTTATGGTTTAAGGTAGGAATCCCAAATCCATTAATTGAACAATTCATTTTACCCCACTAGTCTGTAATATAACCTGTCTTAAAAATATAACTTCTGTCTATGCTCATCCATCTTTTTCTGGACTCTGTCAGAGCTTGGTTTATATGCATCAGTACTACAATGGGTTCATTATTACGGCTTTATAATAATTTCTGAACATCTTAACAGACAAAAAGGATTTTGTGCCCTTCAAGAGGAGGTAGGAGTCTGGAACAGGAGTCAGCAACTTTTTCCTGTAAAGGTCCAAATAACAAATACTTTAGGCTTTGTGAACCAAATGGCCTTTGTTGCAACTGCTCAACCCCGCCACTGTAGTGGGAATGCAGCCATAAAGAGTATGAAAGTGAATGAAGTGTCCGTGTTCCAATAAAACTTATTTACAAAAGCAGCCCGTGGGCACAATTTCGCCTGTGGGCTGTAGTTTGCTGTCTCCTAGTCTAGAATATCAAGACACATACAGAACCTGCATGGGGCTACAACCAGGAACTGCTCAAGGAAACGTTTTACCTCAGAGGAAAAATATCCCATCTAAAGATACCATTAGATCCACAGTCCTCTGTTTTCTACAGTCTAATTTTATAACTTGTAAAATTTCTTCACATTAGGTTTTAAAGATGATTTGTTGACTTTAGGGGCTCCTTCCATCGTTTACTGGCTATTTGTGATTTTTACATAGTGCAAAGTAAGTGCTCTGAAGATGCTGTCTGATCTTCTTGAACAACAATGAACTAAATAGAAACTAAAAAGTAATAATCATTGGGGTTTCAAATCTAACTTCATGTTAACTGAGTAAAACTTTAATAGCTGTTATTTCCTTTCACATAAATCCCTTGTTATAAATCACTATCAGATTAACACTGAGGTCAAACTACTTGTTATAGATAATAGAGACGCAAAGACGTTGGCAATGATTTAGTACAACCCTCTCATTACACAGATGGAGAAAGTGAAGACGAAAAGAAGCAAAATGATACATATAAGTAGACTTTCTCAATCTGAGCCACCCATCATAGGTTGTGAGTGAATTTTCCTCTTATGCATTTATTTTATATCATCCTTGAGAGAACAAGAAAGTAATTACTCATATAATTATCTGGTCTGTGGTTCAAATTAACAATACTTGTTGCAAAAGAACCTATGAAAGGTTATAGAGCCACTAAGTGGGGAGAAGCCAGGTTTTCTGATGTAGGATCCAGCCTATTTTTCTTAGTTCTTTTCACCAAGCACTGAAGAACACTAGCAAACAAGAAAATGCAGTTCAATGTCTTTCAGGAGAAAGGAGGGGAAATAGCATATCACATGCCATTTTCAATAAATGGAAGACTAACAATGTGATATAATGAGTTTTTTTTTCTCTTAAACCATTCACAATTGGAAATATATTATGACCTAATAGACTACCGAGGAATTTTAAAGTTTAGCAGTTTACCTTGGCTTCTGGGCTCTGTATAGCAGGTTGGAGGAACAGTATTATTGTTGAACCTTTAAGTTATGCTTCAGATTTCATAAGTACTTTATTCTATATTTTATAAGTACTTTACACGAAATTAATGGAAAGGAAAATTATGTTATAACACATGCTCTTTCATCTTAATCTTACTGAAATCTTAAACGTGTTGATATGCTTTCAGTATGTAGAATGTGGCCTGGCACATGATCATATTCTATTGATGTAATAGATACCATTATATGTTGTTTATGTGAACAAAACAGATTGTTTTATAAAATGCAGATGCTCCTTACACACCACTAAACAAGACTCTTCTGATAACTTTTTGCTAGAACATATTTTCCATAGAAATAAAATTTATCATTTAATTTCTATAGAAACAAAATATAGTTTTAAAAAGCTTCATTAGAATGTAGGAAAGACCTTCATACACTTACCTCCACAGACCCTACATGTGTAGCAACCATCTCTAAAAGACGCTGCAAGTTATTTCCCACTTTTCGTCGTTCTTCAGTTGTGGTTTGCACAACTAGTTGGTATCTGTAGAATAAAAACTCTTGCTTGAGTTGTCTAGGAAAAATACCTAATCCACCAGTTTTAGTTAGCTCACTTCTCCTCTTCATATTCAATAAACGCAGACTGTGTTTGGTATATGCGCCATTTGCTTCTCAACATTAAGATGGAAAAACATTTTCAAAGATCTTTTGCAAGCAACAAAACAAAAGCACCAAAACCTTGTGTCTTAACATACAAAACTTGGGAGCAAATGGTCTTCATTGAATCTCCAAAAGGGTTGTAAACTTAAATGCTTTCAGGGAGAAGGCATTGATTACATTTGAATGGGGAGTGGGAGTCTCATTTTTTTTTTTTTATGTATGCAAATTCAAATTAAAAACAAAGACTGCAAGCCAAAAAAATGCTTCAGCTGAGTTTTTTATCCCTAAACTACAAATAAGCAAATGAAGAGGTATGATTTTTTTTAAGGGTTGTACTTCTAACCTCAGTCAGAATTTTTTAGTTGAGGATCACTTAATTAAGACTTAAAAAAAAAAAGAGCCTATGGATTCAGTATATTGACTTTCTACAGGTTGCATGAGAAAATTATATACACAAAGGCAGAATACTCTTTAAAAAAGGATGTCACCATTTTAGTTGCTGTTAATACACAATGTGGCTAAAACTCTTTCTATGTAAGTTTTAAAATAATATGGAAACCAAGATGGAAAACTTGACAATGTGTATAATTTGATAATGAAGAACTAAGAAATGTAACATATAGAGTTAGTTCAGCTGCTTGTTTGGAAACACGTATTTGTTCCATTTGGATTGAAATATTACGTAGCAATTTAACCATAATGCAAAAATTTGTATTTGTTTATAACATTTCTTTCTTTTTTTAAAGTTTGTTTATTTGTTTATTTATTTATTTATTTTTAGTAATCTCTACACTCAATTTGGGGCTCAAACTCACAATTCTGTCATCAAGAGTTGCATGCTTGAAAAAAAAAAGTTGCATGTTCTTCAACTGAATCATACAGTTGTCTCTATGCCATTTCCTTCTTGAGAAACACTAAGTGAATGCAGAAAACTGCCCTTAGCTGAATCCAGATGCAAAGGAATATAAAAACATAAACACACACCTCAAATGTATACCAGCTCCCTCAGTTCATTGCATTATGTGATGAGCCACATGCATCCATATCTGGTGTTAAAACTTCCCATCTGATTTTGGATAATCCTCCTTCCACCTCATTTCAATAATTTACAAGCTACAACCCTCTGAATGCCCCTTTCCCAGGCAAACTTCCGGACTCTTTTAAGATAAAGTGTCATATTTATCATAGCATTTCCAGAAAGTATAAATATCTTAAAAATAGTAACAAATAGCCAAAGTATTTCAATTGATTGAAAATCTTATGCCGTTTTCAGTGTTTAAAAGCCATTTATTAATTAAATGTAAAAATAAATGCTTTCTTAGCATTTAGGGGGCAATAGCCATAATAGTAGTAGAATATGTTTAGGGACAGTATTTCAAGTTACAGGCTCTTTTTGTGTTCACTACTTCCTCTTTCCCAAATAGCTCTATAATATAAATTAAAGGTAATAAACATAGATCTGGTTTTACAGAAATGTTAAATAATTAATCCGAAACAAACATTATAAAATATCTTGGTTACATGAACTTACTCTCGCTGAATAGCATCTAATTCATTCATAGCTTCACTGAGGCCCTCGTTAACAGCGCTCTCTAGCAGATGCTTGTGTTTCTCCAAGGACTCCAGCTCACTGGCACATTTTTTGTCCTCTTCTTCAGCTTCCTATCAAGATAAGCGCATGGTTATCGTTTTTAATGTTTGTGTTCTATATATTCCATTTACTATACTCCATATACTATGTATATTCCATATACTATACTCCACATACCATATATATGTAACATATTAAAAAAATCAGATTGCATCATCATTTATACTCTCAGAATGTGTACGAGACTTTAAAAAGCTTCTTTGGAAATTTTATACTGTAAACCTAAATATGACCTTCTCAACAGGCCTTATATGGAATTCATTCAGCGGTATTTTCAAGTAGATACTATAGGAAACCTTAGGATACTGATTTAAATATTTCCTATGATCATCAAGAGGTCTTTTATATATGCAAAAATGTGGGTAACTTTCACACTACCTTTATTTCACATATGTGAAATGTGCACAGGAAAAGGAGCCCAAAGTCATCAACTCTTGGGTTTTTTAAGATGAAATATGAAAGCCTTTCACTGAAGTGCTTTAAGAGGACAAATGCAAGTACTATCATGGAGAACATATGAAAACAAAAATGATTACTAACTGGCTCATATTTCACGTGTAGATCATATTACTGTGGTGTATTTTCTAAAAAATTCTCACTGCTTAACAAAATGTATATGCCCTAAATACAATACAAGGCCAAGAGAAAATTTCCAATTCCTAATACTTTGTTGGTGTAACTAATTAAAAGATATCAGTATGACTAAAATTTTCTAGTAAGTTATATAAATGGTAATGAATAGTCATATGAGTGCTTCCCTAAGTAAAATGCTGGTGAGAAGGTGGATGGATTAGAGGTGGTGGGAAAAGAATCCTATTATTTTACCCACATTCTAAATTTCATGTAAAATATCTTTGTGATTTGGCCAAGTCAGTCAGTTTGCTATAACTCTTTGCAGGCAATCACATCCATGAAGCCTTATTGGAGGTTTATGCTTTAGGAGTACTTAACACGGAAAATTTATTTCCATAAATTTCTAACAAAGGTAGAAGAGATTACATTTAAAACATGTTTTGGCCTTACAAGGATACAGAATCTCATATTCAAGTCTAAAATATTAATGAAACAGTAAACGTGTTCTCGTGTGAAACAGCTCAATTCCAGGAAAAAAATCCTTTAAAAGGACAAAATAACTCTTTATAATAAACTTTAGAAGATTAGACTAAATTTAAACACAAGTTATAGGATATAGCTTAAATGTTTACTTAGATGTAAGAACAGGTCAAAGCTCACCTATACAAACTGTGGCAAAGTTCTTACCTTAACTTTTTGTTGGTAAAGATCGTCCAGCTTTTGAACTTCTTCTTTCAGAGTTCTTACACCTCTCCTGCTTTCTGTTATCATTGTATTTAACTTGGAGAGTAAAACTTGAGTTGAGAAATCATAACCATACGCCAAAAACATTTCAGTAAGTTATAAAACTTTCATATTACTGATTGCACCATGTTATTTCTAGTCCTTTTGAATTCTCACCTATTATTAGTTCCCAGAATTTATTATTCCCCAAAGAGGAGTTAAATAAAAACAAACACACAAGAAACATACATTTTTTTAAATGTACAATATTTAAATACAGAGTTAGTTAGGAATAAAAAGTCTGGCTTAATTCCCAGTAAAAGAAGGATACCAGGTACTTTTCTACTAGTTGCTGTGGGAGTGTTTGTAAGCAATCTTATATAGTATATGAATATTACGTGTATAATATACACCCTGAACATTTTTATATTAATTTGTTAATACATATAAGATGTTTTTGCCTTCTAGTTTTGAAGTCTAGATTTACATAGATTTCATCTCTTTTATTAGTTATCTAGCTTTCCCTTTGTGTGTTTACTTTCTAGGATGTTAAAGAGAAGTTTTCATATTTATTGGATGTTCATATTATGTTTCATATTATTGGATGTTTTCTAACTGGTTATTAATCAATGGATTCTCCCAAAGAGTAATAAATTTAACACATTTAATCTTATTAAAGTTTGAGCTTTAAGATCTGTTGAAACCAAAATTAAAGAAAAAAAGTGTTTCTTTCTTTCTTTCTTTTTTTTTTTTAAAAGTGTTTCTAAATTACCAGAAATTAATATAGAATGTGTTCCAGCTAGGGTAAGAAAATATTTGCTGTAGGAAATAGAAAATAGAAAAATGCATCTATAAGCTGGATCTTTCTTTAAAAGGATGATTCAACACATACATGAAGTTACAAAAAAATTACATATACATATTTTAAAGAAAAATTTAGTGAAGCAATTGTTGTTTGGTATATGATAGGATGGTAAAGTGACTATATATTTATTAAAGAAACTTGCATATGCTTCTCATTCAATTATCAAAAGTCTCTTTATAGGGAATATTCCTTTTCTATTTTACAAATGAGAAGAGTTGGCTAGAATGAATGCTATTCACATAGGATCATACAGCAAGCATATGCCCAGAACTCCAACTTAGACATTCTAACTCCAAGGACTTTTTCTACACTTTTCCTTTTTTTCCCCTACTTTTTCTGACTTTCAAGTTATTTAAAGACTAGAGGGAAACCTGGGTGGCTCAGCTGATTAAGCATCTGACTCTTGATCTTGGCTCAGGTCAAGATCTCAGGGTCATGGGATCAAGCCTGTGTTGGGCTCTATGCTGGGCATGGAGCCTGCTTAAGATTCTCTCCCACCTCTCCCTCTGCCTTCTCCCCTGCCCCCACCAAAAAAGACTAAAGTTACTGAAGCTATTTGAGCAGGAAAAAATGTTCTCTACCCTTAAGGTTCTTTTGGCTGGTCTAAGAATTTAACTGACATAAGACTGATTAACAGGAGAAAACCAAATTTAATTTTGTATGTATGGGGAATGCACAAAGACATGAGATTCTAAAGACAAGCAAAAGGAAGTATATTTGTCGTTAGCTAAAGTATGAGGGTAAGGGTCTGGGATTTCAAGAAAAGGAAAGCAATTCTTAGGAAGATGGAAGAGTAAATGTTTGGCAAACAAATGTTTTCTAGGCCACACAGATACAAATGGGACACACAGAGGAATTTTAACAAAGAGACCTTGCTAAGTTCCTTACTGTCTACCATCCCTAGTTAAATTATACTGTAGTTATCTATGGTGATTGCTCCCTTCTGGGAGGAGGGCCTTTAAATTCCTTTAGGCAATTAGGAGGTAGGTGGAGATCAAAGTTTCTTCCAGAGTCTTTTGGGTCTTGAATACTTTCAGTTCTGAATAAGCTGCGTGCCAAAGTGGCACATCTTGCGGTGATTCGCCCTTGATACCTACACTACAAACTTCCCATTTAAAGATATGTTACTTCTGAAGAAAGTGCTAAATTAAACAAGTTGTTTCATTAAATTTATTTGCAGTAAGACCACTGGATACCCAAATAATCAGAACTTCCACTAGGAAGTCATGTTTGTCAAAATCATGTTTACTTAATCTCTGAGCAGCTTCTAACTTTCATGTGAGCTTTGCTAAAATTTCATCAATTAAACATTCCCACCCCTCCCCCAACCCCATTACAGAAATACACATTTCCACTGTGGTAAATAAGGGAAAAATTAAGGTAAATAACAATTACTATTAATTCTATAATCCCAAAGAACTGTTATTAATATTTGGTATACTTCCTCCAGTATTTCATTCATTCATTCAGTAAATAACTGTCCAACAGCTTATAAGCAGAGAAGATGTCATTAGTTATTTTAGTTAGAAAATTTTTTTCTTCTGTCATTGAGAAGACAGAAGCCACTAGATTGGATTTCCATCACTTCCTATCTCCCAACAACCAAAATATTTCTTACGAGACCCTTCTTCTTCCTTCTCTCAGTTTCAGGATGCAGGATACCCATTTTCCTCATGAAGAGAACCCCTTTACCTCTTCTCTAGATCCCAAGCCTTGGTATTTCTTCGTGAACTACATTCAAATCCTTCAATACCTTTCACTCCTAATTTTTGAAACTTTACCCTCTTTTCCTTGAACTCATTTTTTCACCTTTAAACTCAAACAACCCCCTCCCTCACCCCCCGCAAAATGAAAATCTTTCCCATACACCACTTTGTAACTACTGTTCCATCTTGTCTCCTTAGACTCAAATTTTGTGATGATCTAATTTGTAGCATTCCATGGAAGGTAGACTATTAATACTATAGTATCTTCTGCTACTACCATTCAAATTTCAATCCTCAGCAATATGCTTTCTGGTTCCTCTGCTTCATGAAGTTGCCTTTGCAAAGATCACCATTAACAACTTGTTTGCTAAAGTCAAAGAACATCTTTCATGATTTATATCTGAGTAACGTATTTAGTTGATCACTTCCTTCTGAAATCCCCTTTCTTGGTTTCTACGACCATGGAAGCTCCTGGTTTTCTCTTTAAGTCTTGGGAGGTCCTTCTAACTCTTCCTTATAGATTTCTCTTTCTCTGCTTGTACTTTGGATGTGAATGGTTCTCCCAGGATTCTGATCTTGGCTGTATTCTCATCAGCTCATTTGGGAGAGCTTGCTCTTTCATTTTCATACCTGGGAAATCTCTTGGCTTTAATTAAATGCATGTTAAGTAATACCTATTTATATCTATGTACACAGTCCAACTGCCTACAGGACAGTCTCCACTCTGATGTTCTAGAGATCTGAAACTCAGCATATCCCAGACTGAAATTCTTTCTTCTACAACCTTCTCTTGTATTCTTTATCAAGGGTCTAGAATATCACCACCAAAAGATTCTCTCCCTGACCAAACTACTCAGCTCTTTTGAACTCTCTTCTCAAAGAGAGTTTCTTTCTTTGGCTTCTGTGTTTGTCTTTGTCCAGTTTTAGCAAGAATCATGCTTAAGACGGTTTAATTAGAATCCCTAACTTCGGGATGAGGGACTTGATTAGATATTGAAGCTAGGGATTCTTTTTTTTTTTTTAATTTACTTGATAGAGATCACAAGTAGGCAGAGAAGCAGGCAGAGAGAGAGGAGGAAGCAGGCTCCCCGCTGAGCAGAGGGCCCGATGCAGGGCTTGATCCCAGGACCCTGGGATCATGACCTGAGCCGAAGGCAGAGGCTTTAACTCACTGAGCCACCCAGGCGCCCCGGTAAAGCTGTTCTTTAGAGAACTGAAGGTGTTCTCTCTCTCTCTCAATAAATAAACAAAATCTTAAAAAAGGGGGGGGGGCCTGGGTGGCTCAGTGGCTCAGCTGAAGGCCTCTGCCTTCAGCTCAGGTCATGATCTCAGGGTCCTGGGATCGAGCCCTGCATTGGGCCCTCTGCTCAGCGGGGAGCCTGCTTCCTCCTCTCTCTCTGCCTGCTTCTCTGCCTACTTGTGATCTCTATCAAGTAAATTAAAAAAAAAAAAAAAAAAAAAGAATCCCTAGCTTCAATATCTAATCAAGTCCCTCATCCTTCAACATCCTCCTGCTGGTATTGGATCACCCTGGCCTGCTTTCAGCAAGAACACTATTAGGCTGGTTTAGATAGTATCGTCCCTTACCCCTAGAGTTTCTCCTCAGTAATTCTTTATCCACTGATCTGTACCCTACTCTCCTTGGTTACAATTCCTTTTGTTGTTGTTGTTGTTGTATTTAGAGTTGAGCCCGATCTCTCTCACCTACTATAAAACCTCTTTGTAATAGTCCCCCTTGAATGAAATCCATTTTACTTCCTTTAGTAAGTGTCGTAAATAATTTTTTTCTTTAACATCATATACCATAGCTAGACATCTGAACATTCTTATTTTCTCTCTTCCGTAACTTTCACATCCAAATGGACCAGTAAATTACATTGTTTCAATCTTTAAATCTCTTTTTCCATCCTCACTGAAATACTTTTGGATTGAGTTTTCACCATTTATCACTTGGGATACTGTTAGGTTTCTGAAATGTATGCCTCTAGTTTCATGTACTACTAAACTAGCCTTCATACATTATGGGGCTTACTATAATACAAGGGTGTTATGCCCTGACTTAAAAATCTTCAGGGGCGCCTGGGTGGCTCAGTCAGTTAAGCGTCTGACTTTTGATTTTGGCTCAGGTCATGATCTCAGATTGTGGGATTGAGTCCTGCCGGGCTCACATCCAAATGGAGCACTAAATTACATTGTTTCAATCTTTAAATATCTCTTCTACATCCTTACTGCAATAGCCTTGGTTTAAGTTTTTTACCATTTATCATTCAGGATACTATTAGGCTTCCTAACTGTGTGCCTCTAGTCTCTTTCCCCTTCTGTAGTCATTTAGAGCTCTCTTCTATTTGCTAAATGGGAAGCTGCCTGACTCATGAATTGTTGAACAAAGTCAATTAGATCTTCAGATTTATTCATTTCTTTACAAAGCTAGAAAATGCGGCTCTAGAAGCATTTCAAAGTTCATCTGTTTCTTTTTACCAGTCCCCAAACCTTCCCTGTTTATTTTAAATGTCTTGTAACTTGAATTCTTTGCCTTTGTCTTTGAGATGTAAATGTACAACCTCAGGGATAATTCTTATCAGGAAAAATATGAAAAAAGAAAACATCATTTAAAACTTAGTTTAAGCCATCCAATCAAGTAGCCTTAAATTACTCTATCTACCAGATAAACAACTAAGATACAAATTCTTTTTAACTAGTAAAACAGAAGCCAGAAGGTCTTTGTTTACATGTGTCTATATGTTTATGTGTGTCTATTATAAGTACGTTAAAGGTGTGTGGTATTTTTCTACCTCTGGATGGTATTACTAAAAATTAGTTTGTAAAAAAGGTCTATTTAATTGACCTAAAATAAGTGCTTAAGTAAATTCAGTATTCATAAAAAGTAAAAAAACAATGGAAACTAACCCAAATGCTTTCTGAATTCACATCACCTAAGAAAATATTCATTATTAAGGTTAACTTAAGTTTGTTTGATTTAACTAAAATAAACTTTTCTTCCAAGTTATAAACATTGAATAAAATGCATACATACAAGTCTTATTCCACCTGGATTTATTGATCAAATCAGTTTATGTTATCTCTTTACAAAATTTGGCAGCAAGAAAAATTATCTTGGGATGATGACTGACTTCGTCTAATGTCTAATGAAATTTTGGGTTGGTAATCTAAACACAATAAAGAACAAGTAAATTAAAGGGATATAAAAAGATAAAAAGTTTTTAGGTAGTTTTAAATAGTTTCCCCAAATCTTTTTGGTAACCTGGAAACTTAAAAGTTTTGCTAGTAACCTAGCAAAAATGATCAGTTAAGTTAAATTCATTCACTATTCAGATCATTTCCAAATAAGAAAAAATACTAACACATTAGTTACTGAATATTGGTTTATCCATTTTTTAATTCCTTTTACACAGAAACTAAAGATATGTGGATTTACTAATAAACATGTGTCATGTCCCTGACAAATTTTCTGTGAGAAAACACGTTTCTAGAAATCATAAAGAAGTATTTATTAGCCTGCTAATCTACAGAATGGTAATGGTAAAAGATGGCTTATAATTTCTTACCTCTAGATTTCACTAGAAATTAAAAGTTTCTAATGGTAGAAATTTTAATATGTATGCTTAAAACTGGTAGAAATAATAAGGGAAAGACATTCTATGTATGGTCAAGGTTGTAAGATTGGAATGAATTTAATTAAGAAAGAGTTTTTTTTTTAAGATTTTACTTATTTATTTGAGAGAGGAGAGAGAGCACAAGTGCACGTGTGTGTGTGTGTGTGTGTGTGGAGGGGGAAGGGGCAGAGGGAGAGGGAGAAGACTGCCTGCTGAGTAGGCAGCCCCATATGAGGCTTGATTTGTACACCATGCTTACAAGTCTCCAGTAAAGCAATTTTAAAAGAGATTTTATGGTCAATCGCTTTTCTTTCTATTCTTATGTAAATAACGAGACCAAGTTTAAGGCAAATAAATTACTTTTTTTAAAAAAAAGATTTTATTTATTTATTTGACAGATAGAGATCACAAGTAGGCAGAGAGGCAGGCAGAGAGAGAGAGAGGAGGAAGCAGGCTCCCTGCTGAGCAGAGAGCCTGATGTGGGGCTCGATCCCAGGACCCTGGGATCATGACCCGAGCCGAAGGCAGGGGCTTTAACCCACTGAGCCACCCAGGCGCCCCGCAGATAAATTACTTTTACCATGATTATCTTCAGTAAATATGGGGGTAACTGCAGAGAGAAAAATTAGGTTTGAACCTCTGTAGATATTAAATTGTAATCCTGTTATCTTTGAGGTTTTGTTATAATAATCCAGACTAGGTCTCGGATTATTCTAATTTCCTCACACATCTGACTATGACTTTCCAAATTAATGTTTCCAATTTTCTCCTCTGACTTCTGATTTGGAATTACTAAGAACAAAGACTGCCCTGAATCTCCTTGAAAGAGACTATTACTACCACCTTACCACCCAGATGGCAGCAAAACTTCAGGGACCTGAACCCTAGACATAGCGTCTCACAGCTGAAGAAGGTACTGCCTGACATTTGGTCCTGTGCAAATGATGGAGACCTCCAATGCAAATTAAGATTAACTAAGAAGAGAAGTAGCTGACAGTAAGATAGACTGCTTCCTTCCAAATGCTGGATCAGGACTTCATACCTTACCTAAACATGACACCCTCTATTCTTCTCTTTCTTTACTTTTCCATTGGCCTGGAAAGATAAAGCCATCATCTGTATTTCCCAGGCCACTGCTAAGGGAGGTTTTCTCTGGTATTTGGAACAACTTTTAATTTCAGGCTAGGAGAAAACCTAACTGACCCCTGGTTTGTATGGGTGAATGCAGCAATGCCTAATTTAATCCATTAATGGGACAGCCTTACAGGAATGATCTGGGCTCCAACAGGGTTTTTCCTTGTCTGTGGTGGTTATTATTCTGGCTGGGCCTATGAATACCTAATTGGCTAATATATAATTGAGCAATGCTTCTTAGGTTACTTAATTATGCCTCTAACTATCCACAAACTGAGATACCTCACTGGTAACCTCCCTAAATTTAAATTGTCAAGGCAGAAGGGATTTACATGACTCAAAGGCATTCATGACTCAAAATTAGCTTACTCTGGCTCTGGCCAAAGTTGTTCTTGGTAATAGGATAGCCTTTGATTATCTTTTAGCCAAGCAGGGAGGTACTTGTGTTGAGGTCAACATTACCTGCTGCACTTGGACTAGTAATTCTGGGGACACTGAAAATCAGTTATGTAAGATCACTGAGGAAGTCACTTTTAAAAAGGTGACTTGAGGGACACCTGGGTGGCTCAGTCGGTTAAGCGTCTGCCTTCAGCTCAGGTCATATCCCAGGGGCCTGGGATCAAGCCCCACATCGGGCTCCTTGCTTGGTGGGGAGCCTGCTTCTCCCTCTGCCTGACACCCCCCTGCTTGTTCTCTCTCTCTCTGACAAATAAATAAATAAAATCTTAAAAAAAAAGGTGACTTGGTGTCGGTCCTGGGGATCATGGTTGTAAAGGCACTCCAAACACTGGGGATTACCTTATTTATTATAAGCATAAAATTTTGGGGTGCCTGGGTGGCTCAGTGGGTTGAAGCCTCTGCCTTCGGCTCAGGTCATGATCCTAGGGTCCTGGGATCAAGCCCCACATCAGGCTCTCTGCTCAGCAGGGAGCCTGCTTCCTCCTCTCTCTCTGCCTGCTTCTACTGCCTACTTGTGATCTCCGTCTGTCCAAAAAAAAAAAAAAAAAAAAAAAAATTTCCTAGTGTGTTGTATTCTCACAAAAGCTTTAAATGTATATTTACAGTCTTGAACTACCAAGCAAATGATCTCCCTAGGACTGATCAGTCTTGAGTTTCCTGGTTAACATGAGTGAGGTAATCCACCTAATAAGACCCTTCATCTTTCAAAGGGAGGTGAAATCTTGCCTGAAATAATTTTTTTTTTTTTTAGTTTATGACTTCTTTGTCCTTCCTTACAAATTGTTTTCCTTTCTGTAGTCCTTTAGAGCTCTTATCTACTTGCTAAATGGGATGCTGCCCAATTTCTGACTTGCTGAATAAAGCCAATTAGATCTTCAAATTTATTCAGCTGAAATTTTGTTTAACATTGTTTTAGTTATTTTAATTCAATAATTTATGAATAACCATTACTATTTCAAATAGCTATTTTACCTTATGCCATCCTAATTTGGTTAAACTGTCAAATTTTAAAAACTATTTTAGTCTTTAGTTTCTGAAGTATATGACATTACTGAGCTTTCCTTTTTCTCCCCTAGTTTTGAGCTATAACTAATATATACCATTGTATAGGTTTAAGATATACAAAATAATAATTTAATATATGTATATAATATGAAATAATTGCCACAGTTAATTTAGTTAGAAGCTGGGCTTTCCTGAAAGTCTTCTCTACTTTGGCTTTTATAGCATTTTTCTTCCTGTGATTGTTCTCTATTTTATCCACTTCTTCATCTTTTTTTCCCCTTTTAGATTTTTATTTATTTGAGAGAGAGAGAGAGAGAGAGAGAGAGCAAGAGAGCAGGAGAGGGGGGAGGGTCAGAGGGAGAAGCAGACTCCCTGCTGAGGAGTGAGCCTGATGGGGGACCCGATCCTGGGGAGTCCAGGATCATGACCTGAGCTAAAGGCAGTCACTTAATCAACTGAGCCATCCAGGTGTCCCTTGTCCACTTCTAAGAGTTTTTCCCAGAATCTCCTTCCTTTGTCTATCTCTTAAGTAGTGTTGTTTCTCAAGATTTAATCCTCTGCCACTTTCCTCTACATAGTCTCAGAAATATCACCCACATTTGGGTTTAAGAACCACCTACATAGTAAAGATTCTGAAATCTGTATTTTCAGACCTAGTCTCTCCCCATGTTCTGAATCTATTACTTTGGCTTCCTTCTGGATGTCTATGTTCTGCAGACAGCAAGCTCAACATCACCAGTACTGGGCTGGTTAGCTGCACTCATTTTTCCTCCCCAAGGCTGCCTACACTGGGAAAAATGGAAGTTACTGTTGGTACTTCTTTCCCTCCCAGCTTTTACAGTCTGCCAAAAATTGCTTGAGGTCTACCTTAACATTTCCTAAATCGGTCCCCTTTCTTTCATTGCTACTGTACTACTTTGGTTTAACTTCTTAACAATTTCAGGTGCTTCCCCACAAGTCACTTTTTTCTATGACCAAAAGGGTTTTGAAAAATGCGAACCTGATTAGTGTAACTATAGGTCAGTCTTTTCCTCCAAATGGGAGTTTATACTTCATTCAAACTTGTTGTATCATAGCCTATACTCTAGTATAGCCTATACTATAGTAGGCATTTAAGAAAAAAAGATTTATTAATTTCAGAGAGAGCATGAGCATGGAGAGCAGTGGGCAGAGAGAGAGAATCTCAAGCCGACTCCCCACTGGGCATGGTGGAGTCCTGATCCCAGGACCCTGAGATCATGACCTGAGCTGAAATCAAGAGTCAAGGATTAATCAACTGAGCCACCCAGGTGCCCCACCTATAGTAGGCATTTTATAACTCCCTGGGGCCTCCCCTCCAAGTTTTCCTGCCTATGGCTTTTAAAAAGTTTCACGTTAGTTTGAAAGTCTGCAGGTTTAGTGCCCATTCCAACGAAAGAGAGAAATCAAACTGAAGGAACTTAAATAACTCACACACCTGCAGAGTACCTGTTAAAGCAGTCTGAATTCCTTATCTTCTTTCCATTGTGTGATGTTATAGAAACCCCAAATTATAATAACAATAGTATAATGAAAAGGCCCACTTATCTAATGTTAAAAAGTTTGCTATATTTTTTTGAGGAGTGGGAATTCTTTCTAATACAAAGTAAGTTTTGATAGAATTTGTTAACATGAAAAAAATATCGGTTACTTGCATAATTTGTGAAATGCATAGGTTTTATTTCCAGATGAGAAAAACAAATTTCTGAGTAAAGACAGGATTTTGTACCTTGAAATGCCACAGTACTATTTGAAGAGCTGAATTAACTAGAGTTTTCCTTCAGTTGTTTATAAACAATGCCTTTTGTGTGCAGTTGAGAAGTAGCTTCTTAATCAACTTTAACAATATTTAAAGGCTACTGACTCAATAGTAGTATTGTCCTTCAGGGATATTGGTTATATTATATTTCAAGTATCTTAGAAGCAGGAACTTTCTGAAACCTACTTTTGGAAGTAGACTTCTACTGGCATTTGAGTTCCCCTGAATTAATAAAAATCTCTTAATTTATCATAGCTACTTCATCTCAAGCCCCAAGTGATACATATCTACTTTTAAGGTAGCCATCTCAAATTCTTTGTAGTATAAAGAGTTATTAAGGGGCACCTGGCTGGCTCAGTCCAAAGAGCA
>RCUC01163553.1:0-42176 GCA_003697995.1 Taxidea taxus jeffersonii | reverse complement strand
TCCTGTTGGATTTGTAGGTGTTCGGAATGGTTTGATAGGCTATCTAGCTGATCTCCTGCTGGCTGATGTCGTCTCAGCCTCCTACTTCTCCGCCATCTTGACTCCTCCTTCTATATTGGGCTTTTAAAAAAGATTATATACAGGTAAGATATATAATGTCTATGGAATTCATTTCAAGATAAGGGATTCTTATAAAATATTTCTTATATAATATTACTTACTATTTTTAAATTTTTTTGTTTCTCACTGAAGGAAAATATGGAAGAAATTATAAGTATTAGTTCAAAAGAATATATTGAGATTTGGAGGGACATTCTAAACATAGATAAGTCTAAATTTAAACAGTTATTTTTAGGCCTTGAATTCATCTCATTATCACTAACAAGAATGAATACAGTGCCAGGTACCATCCTGAAGTAAACTTGATTTAAGAACACAAGGGCTGTCATCCTGGGTCAGGCCTGGGCCACACAACCTGGAATGCTGTCTCAGAGAATGACACAGAGAGGGCAGGTTAGAAATGAACTAAGTGACAACTCTTGACATATGTGTAGATGTTAAGTTGTACCATTCCTAGTTTCCCTTGGTAACTTATGATAAGTGTGCCATTAATAAATTCGTTCTGAGCTGTTTCTGAATGTACTTATATTTTTGTTCTATAACAAATTTTGGGAGAGTGAACTCTGTAAGTTTACTACCAGCTGTCCTAAATAACATGTTCTCAAGCTATGAGAGATGCTTCCTAGGATAAATTCTCCAGAATTTAGTGAGTTGCAGGGATTAACAAGAATAGGGGCTCCCCATCCACTGTACACTAATCTGTCCAGTTACTCTATAAAATGAGTTCTTTGATGAAATATACTTGGAAAACACTTGATATTATACCCTTTTCTAGGAGAATCCTGGGGTATGTTTACATACTGAAAATCCTTGGAAGGAAAGGAAATGTGCTCAGAAAACCTCTCTATGTGCAATACCTGGCAGAGCTAGTGTTCCATGGGAAAACTGTCCTAGTAGTTTAGGAACTGTTGGAATTTTTTGTATCTGTAGACTGACTAAGGGAAGGTTGTTGGGTGATGACAAGTAGAGCATTTTCCATTCTTCTAACCCATTTATAGTGCAGATTGTTGACTGTGAGTATTGGGACAGTTGGCCAGCTATCTAAATGATTTCCATCACCAATATCAGGGTAACCAACAAACAAAGACAGCAAACTCTTTGAAAGAATATGGTATTTGGAATGATGAGATGCAAGTTGACATCTCTGTTCCATTATTACTTGCATCTGTGTGATCTTGGGAGGGTCACTTGGTTCTCTCAGTTTCCTCATGTATAAAATTGGGATAATAGTAATAGCACTATATTACCAAAATTACTCTGAATTATATTTGTTGCTATGTATAGAAAGTTGGCACAGTGTATTGATGATTTTTTATTTGTTTAAGGTGTTTAATAAATTTTAAATGAGAATGAGTCCTGGTGATCTATTTAGCGAATTAAATTATTAAATATGTGATAGGTGACTCTTTGGTTTAAAGATAAAATCATCTTTTGTGTATACGTATATAAAGGAAAGAGAAATCCAACTCTTCTGCCAAAAAGAAAAAAAAAAAACTATAGGGGTTAATAGCTGTGCGCTCTTTCACTGCCCCAGGTGCAAACATCAGCCCATTAAATAGCTAACGCAGCTGGCCCAATTTAGCACTCAGCACCCATCTCTATCTCTGCTCTGTTGGAACTCACAACACAAAGCATCTTCTGAAAAACTGGTTTTAATACCTTGCTAAGATAATATTCCCAAGATATTAGGTCCACAAATAGATAACATTTTTCATCATTTCTTTTTACAGCAAACACGATTTCAACCTGGCTTTTGGTAAACTGTCTTTTTACTTTCTTTAAAGAAACAACAACCAAAGAGGATACATACAGAACTCAGATTTTCCCCCTCCAAATCTGAAAGAGGAGACAAAACCATAGTGCTCTTCCTAGACTCAAGAGCCAGAAATAGTTGAAGAAATACATTGGCTCCTGCTACAGGTAATTTAAGAAAATATTCTTATGTGCTGCATATATAATGGATGTGCAATTAAGAATGAGTTCATAAGGCAACACTTATCAGCAGGGTCTTTTCCATTTCAAAACAAAAATGATTTGTATCCACTTGCAGTTAGAACATAAATATGTGTCATTGGCTGCTGCTCAGAGATAAGGGGTATGACAGCATCAAACAAATGATAAGATGATGCACCTCTTGGAAGATGGATCCCATTGTTATGGAGCATGCTCAGGGTACAGTCCTGTGCTTTTATACAAAAAACGAGTTGCCCCTACTTTGTGGAAGCTGGATTTGAATTAAGTCTATAGAAGTAAATCTAGGCGAGAACTTTAGGTACTATGAATGACCACCATAGGAAGAAGTATTAGGGATGGAAAGAAAGGAAAACTTTACTTTCCCTGATAGTGTTGTTGTTATTGTTATTGTTGTTGTTGTTAGTGGTGTGTGCGTGTGTGTGTGTGTGAATGTGCAAAAAATAAAATATGTGTTTTGGACCCTAAAGTCATGCCAAACCTGTTAAAGATCAAAGGAAGAAGTATAGTAAAGCAAATATCAATAGCTCAGATGTACTTGGTGCAGCAGGTAAAGTACGTGTTGAAGGAGGAAGGATGAAGGCTATGAGGACTGCTGTGGGCAATGAGGTAATGAACATGTATACCTTCTAAAGGCATTCAAAGTACATTTCTTTTTTGAAACCACCATACAGCCCAAACAAAACAGCTGTATGGGCTCAAATCCATCTCTGGAACTGGCACCTAGTTTATAAGCTCTGGGCGAAAGTTTAAAGAGCAGGGATTCTGGAGTCAAACTGTCTAAGTTCATTTCCTATTAACCAGGCTAGTGAATAAGTTTGGTAAGTTATTTAACATCCGAAAGCCTCATTTTCCTTATATCTGAAACGGGAATAATAACAGTACTTACTTATGAGATTACTGTGAGGGTATTATGATAATGTATAAAAGTAATGTGCTTATTATTTCTTATAAAAATTTATTTATTTGAGAGAGAGAAAGAGAGCAAACGAGGGGAGGAGCAGAGGAAGAGAGGGACAATCTCCAATAGACTCCATACCAAGCACAGAGCCTGTTGTAGAGTTTGATCCCATGACCCTAAGATCATGACCTGAGCCAAAACAAAGACCCAGGTGCTTAACCATGAGCCACTCAGGTATCCCTGTAATATGCTTGTAAACAGGATGACTGGCAGCTAGTAAACACTTAATAAATATTAGTTGTGTACATACACACACACACACACACGCAAATATATGTACAGATGATCATATCCTCCTTTTAAATAGCCATATGGGAATGCTATATACTTTTATAATAATGTCTGTGGCATATTCTTTTGAGATGGTAATTGATGGTAGCAATTGTTTTCTTTCAGAGTAGAGCAGTTTAGGGTTTGGAAAATATTGCGAGTCCTTTGAATTAAAGACTGATATATAAGATAAATGATAAAATTGGGCCATATGATTTTTGGGCAAAAATACGCTAATAAAAGGGAATACGAATTTAGGCATAAAAGGATGTGTTGAGATAGGAATTCGGAGAGAATGGGTCATAATTATTTTGGGTTTTAGCTTCCTGATATTCTTTTCTAGCACATCATTTCAACATTAAAATGTTGGAGAACCCTGGGGCTCAGTAATTGAGCATCTTCTTGGTCTATCCTCACTCTCCCTAGGTGATCTGATCCAGTTTATGGCTTTAAATATCTGTTTGCTTAACTCCTACTAAATTTATATCTTCAGCTAGGCTCTTCCTCTGTACTCTAAACTTACATGCCCAATCATCCAGTTGACACCTCCACACAGATGTCAAGTGAACTCTTGAAAGAACAGAACTCTTTGGATTCACTACCTCCTTTTCAAACCCGTGTCTCCAGTATTCTTCCTTGTCTCAGCTAATGGCAACTCTGTTCTTCCACTTGTTCAGTCAAAACTTTGGTGTCATACTTGACATCTTTCTTTTTCTCATACCTCATGTCTGATTCATCAGCAAATTCTGTCCACTCTACTACCCCCAGTTCTATCGTCCTCGCCCAAACTGCCATCATCTCTCCCCTGGATTATTACCATAATTTTATTATTACCATAATTTTCCCTTCTCTTACTTTTGTTCTCTTCCTAACCCGGTGATTCTGTTAAAATGTAAATCTGGGGACGCCTGGGTGGCTCAGCTGGTTAAGCGGCTGCCTTCGGCTCAGGTCATGATCCCAGCGTCCTGGGATCGAGTCCCACATCGGGCTCCTTGCTCGGCAGGGAGCCTACTTCTCCCTCTGCCTCTTCCTGCCTCTCTGTCTGCCTGTGCTTGCTCTCTCTCTCTCTCTAACAAATAAATAAATAAAATCTTAAAAAAAAATGTAAATCTGGTCATGTTACTTCTCTATGGCTTCCTATGAGACTCCGTTCCTGTCTGTACTATGACCTGCAAAGCTACTATGATCTATAAACTTGTTTTCTGTTGAACTTCTTGGACTCCATTGACTCTTTTGTCAAGTTGGGAAGGTATTAGGGACAGCATAAGTCTCTAAGAAATTTTGGAAGCAAGGTTCCCAGGACTTTGTTGGGAAAGGGTAATTTTTTACTGCCTAATAAAACCTCAGTCATGAGACCCTTCAGGTGTATATCAGTGGTTCCTATGCTTGGGGATGATTGCCAGCATGTATCTTGAGGGGTAGAGATAAAGGAAGTTTCCAAGGGAATTTTTATATGTTCAAGTAGACTTACAGGATCCTGAGGGTGGGGCTAAGACTGCCTTTTGCCCTCAGCAAAGCATTAACATTGAGGTAGTTAAGTCCCTAGAGGAATGCCACTCTGCCTGTTTCAAGGACTTGTCAATGAGCTGTAGGTAGTAGGGAAATGTAATAACTTTTCTTCTGACTTTGTTTCCCACAACAGAATCACTTCCATCTCTGGGGTTATGTGATTCTAATCTACTAAAGAAGATGTGTATAACAATAAAGACCTATGCTCTATTTCAGACCTTCTTACAACTTTCTGTGATAGCCAGAAAATGTGCATTTCTGTGTCTCTCCTTTTGAAGTTTACCACTAATAATCTTTGTCTTTGAGGGAGGACCAAAGCTAGACAGTGGATAGAAGAAGAGATAATTCCCCAGTGTTCATCTTCAGTTCTTCTCTGTTATACTGGCTTAACACATTCCCTCCTAGGCTAGTACTTATTCTGTCCTACCTGCAGTAATGTTGATGCTATAATAACAAGTTATATTTTTTCCCAAGTATTTCTACATGTATTGATTGCCATCACAACATCACCATCCAGAAGTTGGGTTAAGTTTTGTTAACATTTCCATTTACAGAAGCTGGAAGCTGAGAACCAGAGGGTGATTAATTGGCACCGTCACAGAGTAAGTCAAGGCCAGAAGTTTATAACAAGAATGTTCATTTTTCACTAATAGAGTGCTGCCGTAAAGAAGCTAAAGTCAAAACTGGTAGCATTCTTGCCATCTGCAGTCTGGAATGGAGGGTTATCTAGAAACACTTACATAAACGTTTCTGCAAATCATGGAGTGTCAGCAATGCCACAAAATCTTGTGGGAGGCTAACAGATTTTTCAGTGCTGTGTGGAGTGGAAAGAGCAAAACATCTTTACTCTGGGCTTTATAGGATAAGTACACTTTCTTTTCTCTCCAGTTTTTTTTTTTTAAGATTTTATTTATTTATTTGAGAGATAGGGAGCTCAAGCAGGGGAGCAGGCAGGCAGAGGGAAAGGGAGAAACAGGCTCCCTTTTGAGCAGGGAGCCTGATGCTGGGCTCAGTCCCCAAACCCTGAGATCATGACCTGAGCCAAAGGCAGACACTTAACCGACTGAGCCACCCAGACGCCCCATCTCTTCGGTTTACTTAAATTATGTGAAGATAATGATCCTCCCTAGGCAGTTTACCAGAGCAGCATTAGAATTCTGCCTTCTGAATTTCTTATAAACAAAAAGTGAATATATGGAAGAAAATATGCTTAATCATTAAATGACCTAATATATTCCTCAGTTGAGAGCAGAAGTGGGCAATGACAGTTATATATGCAAGTAATTATTAACCAGTGCAGAGTTTTTAAAGATAAGAACCCAAAATCACTTTGGAAACTAGGAAATTTATTATAGCATAGAAAACATAAATAAAATATAAAGGCTTAGTCATCTAGGCTCAGTATTTAGAACATAGTCGAGTTCAAAATTAGATATCTCACTGAGACTCATTTGAATTAAACCCATCCTGGGTAGATTTATCTTTTGGTAAGACTTAGAGACACTTGGTCTCTAAGCCCCCCCCCCTACTACTATACAGAGTTCCCAGATTGATTGTGTGCAAACTACAAGGTTGAACGGTGTCTCTTCCTGGAAGAGCTGGCAAGTGGTTTCTAAAAGTTGGACTCCTTATTTATTTACAATGCAATAATTTTTGATAACAAGGTCAAATATGTCACACTGAAGAAAAAGTTGAGAAAACTGAGTGTAATGAGTATAATCTACACAGTATTATCTTTGAGTTTTTACTCTTGAAGATGGAATGCTTAAGATATGGGGTGTCAAGGGCATATGCATTGTAGGTCTGTTTATAGCTGGAGGCCTAATATCACTCTTCCTGGCAAGGGAACAGATTAAACCTTCCTCTTGGCCTCTCCATGCCAGAGAGAATGCAGCTATCAGATTTAACACATAAAGGAGATTTAAACACATGAGGTTTGTATTAGTGCTGCCTAGACCAGTAAGTAGATGAAAGCTATTAAAGAGTTAAAAAGTAGAGCAGGCTGCAAGCATTTTGTAAAGCATATTACTATGAAACAAACTTCAGTATAAATCAATAGGTGAAGAAGAACTTTGAATAACTTTATATGCCAAGACTGAGCCTACTGAAAGGCAGTAGCATCAGTCCCAAGGCAACAAACCTCAGAGATATTCAGCATATCTGGGGCTACCCAGGAAGCTGTCTCCAGATGAAGCAACTAAGGCTCTGCTCTTAGTCATACTAATGACATGTGCTTGCCAAAGTATTCAGAGGACCTGAAAGTCAGTTTCACAATATTAATGCTTATTATTTATATTTGTTTGTACTTTTTGTCTTCCAGTGTGGATTGAGTCATTCCCGATGAGTATTTTTGGCCTATTCATGGTCCTTTGTTAAAAGAACCCCTCTAAGGATTATTACATTTAGATATCTGAATTGAGGGGACCCTGAATGTTACTGATAACGGTGGAGATTCTGACATTCGGTGAATGCTGGATTAGCTGGGCTGATTTCTGTTTTCAGTAGCGATTTATAGCTCAGATGCTTTGAGAAATACTGGTTGGAGTCCTTCCTTCCATACATTACTTCTGAAATGAGATGCTCTCGTAACCTTAGGTTTAATTGTAATCTTGGATACATAATGCTCAAAAGGATTTATAAACAGTCTTTTAAGAAATTCTTTAAATTTATTTTTTTAAAGATTTTTTTTGTTTGCGAGAGAGAGAAAACATAAGCTGGAGGGGGGAGGGGCAGGAGGAGAGGGAGAAGCACACTCCCTGCTGAGCAGGGAACTCAATGTGGGATTCGATCCCAGGACCCTGAGATGATGACTTGAGCCTAAGGCAGATGCTTAACTGACTGAGCTACTCAGGCTTCCCTTATGAACATTCTTATAAACATTTTAATATTCTTATAAAGTAGTTTTCCCAAAGCTATAAAGATATAGATTAATCTGTCTCTCTAGTGTGTGTGCACACACAAGAAAGAAAATGAACTTTTTTGGACAGGAGACCAGGATAACATACAAACTCATGTGCCAGAGAACCTATTCACAAATCTTCTCTTCTCTTTATCTTAAACTACTTATTGTCCAGTGGGTAACACAAATCTCACTATGTTATTCATCCACATAAAACCTTTAGTAACTCTTCATCACTTTTGGGATACAGCTCAAAGTCCATCCTGGACATACATCATGGACTTCATCTTCTGCCATTCCTGCCTCACATTTTATGCTTTAGTGGCAGCACACTGCTTCTGGTTCCTTGCACAGGTCACAGTTTATTGCCTCCTTTTGTTGGCTTATCCTCTTCCCTTTAGAATATCTTCATCTCATTTTCTCCTGACTATTCAAATTAGTTAGCTTAGTGATACCTCTTTTAGTAAGCCCTTCAAGATACTGTCTCAACTCTGTTCTTTCTCACCTCCATCAGGCCCAATGTTCTCAACTGCATGGGTGAGGTGGCCCTCTGAATTTCCACTGCACTCAATGCAGATCACTGTGGAACACATTTTATTTGTGTATTTGTCTGTCTCCTCCAACAGACTCCCAGCTTTCTTGAAGGCAGAGGCTTTTTATTTCTTATTAGCCTTTGGGTTTTCTATTGTCTAACTCAATGCTTGATATATTGGAGTAAATTTTAGCTATTTATTTAACTGAAATATTATCATTCAAAAAAAAAATAGCAGTCTTAAGAAGTCAAGAGAGGGTGTCTGGGTGGCTCAGTTGGTTAAGAGACTGTCTTCAGGGACGCCTGGGTGGCTCAGTTGGTTAAGCGGCTGCCTTTGGCTCAGGTCATGATCCCAGCGTCCTGGGATCGAGTCCCACATCGGGCTCCTTGCTCGGCAGGGAGCCTGCTTCTCCCTCTGCCTCTGCCTGCCCCTCTGTCTGCCTCTGTCTGCCTCTCTGTGCTTGCTCTCGCTCACTCTCTCTCTCTGACAAATAAATAAATAAAATCTAAAAAAAAAAGACTGTCTTCAGCTCATGTCATGATCCTGGAGTCCCGGGATCGAGTCCCACCTTGGGCTCCCTGCTTGTTAGGGAATCTGCTTCTCCAGCTGACCTCTCTCCTCTCATGCTCTCTCTCTCTCATTTTCTCTCTCTCTGTCAAATAAATAAATGAAATCTTAAAAAAAAAAGAAAAGAAGTCCAACAGAGCTTGTTATGACAGAATGCCTATTCTAGTCTAATGCTGAAGTCTGGCAAGAATGATAACTTCGATCTGGTGTAATTTCCATTCTTGTGGGTTTGGATGAATCTTGTGTGTGTGTGTGTGTGTGTGAATCCATTTAGCCATGTGTCTTTTGATGGGAGTATTTAGTCTATTTATATTTAAAGTATTTATTTATTTATTTATTTTTAAAGATTTTATTTATTTGACAGAGATATTTGATAGAAATAAAATTTTTTTTCTGCTTATAAAAAAAAGGGGGCGCCTGGGTGGCTCAGTGGGTTAAGCCTCTGCCTTCGGCTCAGGTCATGATCTCAGGGTCCTGGGATCGAGCCCCGCATTGGGTTCTCTGCTCTGTGGGGAGCCTGCTCCCCCCGCCCCCGCCTGCCTCTCTGCCTACTTGTAATCTCTCCCTCTGTCAAATATATAAATAAAATCTTAAAAAAAAAAAAGAATTACAGCTGCCATCTACATGGGCCACCTTTTTTAAAAATAAAAAAAAAAAAAAGGGCGCCTGGGTGGCTCAGTTGGTTAAGCAACTGCCTTCAGCTCAGGTTGAGTCCCGGGATCCAGTCCCGGGATCGAGTCCCGCATTGGGCTCCCAGCTCCATGGGGAGTCTGACTCTCCCTCTGACCTTCTCCCCTCTCATGCTCTCTCTCACTCTCTCTCTCTCTGAAATAAATAAATAAAATCTTAAAAAAGATCGGGCAGAGAGCCTCAATCCCAGTACCCTGAGATCATGACCTGAGCCAAAGGCAGAGGCTTTAACCCACTGAGCCACCCAGGCGCCCCAATGTTTAAAGTAATTATTGATAAATATGTACTTTTTTGCCATTTGCTAATTGTTTCCTGTTTTTTTTTTTGCAGTTTTTCTCTATTTCTTTTTCTCTTGTTTTCTTCCCTTATGGTTTGATGTTATGCTTGGATTTCTTTCCCTGTTTTTTAAATGTGTCTGCTATAGGTTTTTGGTTTGTGGTTACCATGAGGTTCATAAATAACAGTCTATGTATATAGCAGTCTGTTTTAAGTTGATAGTCACTTAAGTTTGAATGCATTCCAAATGCATTACATTTTTATTCCCTTGACCCCATGTTTTATGTTTTTGATGTTATATTTTATGTATTTTTATTTTGTTTATTTCTTTGCTAATTATTGTAGCTATAGTTGATTTCATTACTATTGTGTTTTAACCTTTATACTAGTTTTATGAGTGATTTATCCTCTATTATATACCTCTGCTAATTCTACTAAATATATATCCTATATATTTTCTTTTATGAGTGAGGTTTTTAATTTTTTTAATCTTCTATTTCCAGCTATGACCTTTTCTCTTTCTCTTAAAGAAGTTCCTTTGAGGGGTGCCTGGGTGACTTAGTCAGTTAAGTGTCTGCCTTTGGCCTTGGTTGTGATCTCAGGGTCCTAGGATAGAGCTCCTGGTCAGCAGGGAGTCTGTTTCTCCCGCTCCCTTGGTAACTGCCAACTTGTGCTCTCTCTCTCTCTCTCAAATAAATAAATCTTAAAAAAAAAAAAAAAAGAAGTTCCTTTGATATTTATGTAAATCTGGGTTAGTAGGGATGAACTCCTTTTCTTTTGTTTGTCTGGGAAACCTCTTATCTCTCTTTCAATTCTGAATGATAACCTTGCATGTGTAGAGTATTCTTGGTTGTAGGTTTTTTCATTTTAGCACTTTGAATATGTAAGGCCACTCTCTTCTGGCCTGCAATGTTTATACTGAAGTATCAGTAGATTGTCTAATGGTGGTTCTATGTATATAATTAGTTGCTTTTCTCTTACTTCTTTTAAAATTGTATCTTTAGCCTTAATTTTTGAGATTTTAATTATGTGTCTTAGTGTGAACCTCTTTGAGTCCACCATGCTTCCTATACCTGGATGTCTGTTTCCTTTCCCAAGTTTGGGAAGGTTTCAGTTATTATTTCTTCAAATAAATTTTCTGCCCTTTTCTCTCTCTCTTCTTCTAGGATCCCTATAATATAATTGTTACTATTGTTTATGTTGTCCCAGAGGTCTGTAAATTATCCTCATTTTTTAGATTTCCCCTTCCTTCCTTCCTTCCTTCCTTCCTTCCTTCCTTCCTTCCTTCCTTCTTTCTCTCCTTCCTTCTTTCCCCCTTCTATATTTCCTTTTTGCTGTTCCAGTTGGGTGATTTACACTAGCCTGACTTCCAGACTGTTGATTTGTTCTTCTGCACCATCTAATCTGATACTGATTCTCTCTAATGTGTTTTTCATTGCAGTTATTATATTATTCAGGTATGATTATTTAAAATATATATATATTTTAAAGATTTTATTTATTTATGACAGAGAGAGAGAGTGAGAGAGGGAACATAAGCAGAGGGGAGCTGGAGAGGGAGAAGCAGACTCCTTGCTGAGCAGGGAGGTCGATATGGGGCTCAATCCCAGGACCCTGAGATCATGACCCGAGCCGAAGGCAGACGCTTAATGACTGAGCCATCAAGGCGCCCCTTAAAAATATTTTCTGTCTTGGGGCACCTGGGTGGCTCAGTGGGTTAAACCTCTGCCTTCAGCTCAGGTCATGATCTCAGGGTCCTGGGATTGAGCCCCATATCGGGCTCTCTGCCTAGGAGAGAGCCTGCTTCCCCCTCTCTCTCTGCCTGCCTCTCTGCCTACTTGTGATCTCTCTCTGTCAAGTAAATAAATAAAATCTTAAAAAAAAAAATTTCTGTCTCTTTGTTGAAGTTCTCACTGCATTCATCTGTTTTTCTCCTGAGTTCAGTGAGCATCTTCATGATCATTACTTTGGGCCCTTTATCAGGTAGATTACTAATCTCTGTTTTGTTTAGTTCTTATGTTGAATTTTTGCTGTGTTCTTTTGTTTGGAACATATTTTTTTGTCTTGTCATTTTGTCTGAATCTCTGTGTTTCTATGTATTAGCTAGATTAGCTCTCTCAGTCTCTTGGAGTGGCTTTATATAGAAGGTGTACTGTGATGTCACAAGTACAATTGGCTGGTGACCAGAACTAGGTGCTCCAGGAGTATCCCATCTAGAGGCTGCATGCACTCTCCTGTGATGGCTGAGCTATGACTATTGTGGGCATGCTGGTTGGTGAGACTAGCCCCTACCATGACTGGCTATGATGCTTGGCCAACTGTTGCAGCATGCCGGTAGGCAGGGTGGCTTCCCCAGGAACCACTTTACAGGGTTGCTGGTCTTGGCCTTGGCTGAAACTGTCAACCCAGTGTTGGGCAGGAGCTGCTTTGGAGAGGGTGCCTGCTGGTGTGGGCCTGCAGGAGAATACTGGGGCATAGCAGGTGGTACTTGCAAGGTAGATGGAAAAGGTCAGAAATTGGGACAGGGCTGGGACAGCTAGAAAGAAGGAGAGTTAAAAAAAAAAGAGAGAAAGAAAGAAAGAAAGAGAAGAAAGGAAGGAAGGAAGGGAGGGAGGAAGAAAAAAAGCCCATTAGCACTTCTGTTCATGGTAGTTTCTATAGATCACTGCCCCTCTGGTGCATGAACTAACATTAGTCATTAAATTTCCTTTATGTATGATCCAGGTTCTTTTGTAACTGCTGACTTTGTGCTGGGTCTCAGAACAACTGAGTTTGTATATCAACCTTTCAGGAGTAGAGTTTTGGTTTCTGTGGTCCTCCGACTCTCCTCAAGTTAAGCCCTGCTGATTTTCAAAGCTCTTCTCATACCTGTCCCTAGAGCTAGGCTACCCAAAGTGGGGCTTGAACTCCTTGCTCCTTAGGGAGGACCTTCATGTTTGTGATCTGTTGTACTTGTGTGTTGCCATCTGGGGGTGTAAGTCCTGACTAGACTATATCTCTGCCTCTCCTACCCTTCTCAATGTGTCTTTTTATTTAGTCCTTTAGTTGTGGAAAAGTTGTTCTGCTAGTCATCAGGTTGTCCTTGTAGAGTATTGTTCTACATGGACAGTTGACCCTTGAATAACATGGTTTTGAACAGTATGTGTCCACTTAAACTTGGATTTTTTGGATAAGTACAGTAAGCTACTATAAATGAATTTTCTCTTCCTTAGGGTTTTCTCATTTTTTCTAGCTTACTTATTTTAAGAATATAGTATATAATACATATAACATACAAAATATGTGTTAATCATCTGTTTATGTTATCAATAAGGTTTCTGGTCAACAAGAGGCTATTAGTAGTTAAGCTTTTAGGGAGTAAAAAATTATGTCTGGATTTGGGGCTGTGCATACTATTGAAACGCCTAACTTCTGTGTTGTTCAAGGGTCAACTGTAGTTGTAGTTTTGTGTGTCTGTGGGAGTTGGTAAGCTCAGGATCTTTCCTGCCATCTTGACCAAGATTTCTATGATAAGTAATTTTATTTTGGATTTCTGGAAGGTTAGCAAGGTTGAACAAACTTAGCTGGAGAATTAAGCTATAATTTATTTTAAAAAATCCAAGCCATGGTGTATTGGATTTCAAATCTTTCTCTCTGTCATCTTACCAGTTTTATTTCCTGTTCTTCCTCAACCACTACCCTTTGATCTACTGGGTTTCTTTTTTTCCCCCATTGTCCCAAGAACTTGCTATGCTTATTTCTATCTGTGTTCCTTTGCTCATGCTATTTCCCCATAAGTGGGCTGTTCTTTCCTTTTCTGCTTCACATATTTAAGGTCTGGGTATTTTTCAGGTAAAGCTTATTTACTACCACCCCTATCAATTTTCTTTGAGTTCTCAAACATTCATTTCTTTCTTTTCAAACTATTTTAACAGTTGCTTGTGTTTTTATACTTTACCTTTTATAGTTATAATTATTAACTGTTTTAGGGAGATGTGTTGGCCTCAACAAATCTCCATAGCAACTTCTGTCCTTGATATTTTGATTCTGTATTGTTCCCTTAACCAGATAGTGAGCTCTATAAAGGGAGAGGTTAATTTTTGGAACCACTCATAATGTCTGCAGTAGTAAAAAGCATATAGATGGCTAATAAGTATGTATGAATTGCTGAAAAGTATAAAAACTGAGATTTTAGAAATCTAAGACCTCTATTTTCATGGAGAAGACACAGGTAGGTGTGTTCAGAAGGAAATCATTTTATTCACAAAAATTGGTATCAATATACAAATGTTTTTTTTTATCTTATACTTTAATGCCCATAGAATGAGAAAATGGCTAAATGAATTAATAAATTGAATTCTCATCAGCAGCCTATATGGAGGCTGAATTCTAAAAGCTATAGTTTATATTAAATCATAGCACCATAAAAATAAAAATTTTTGACTAGTTATCACCCCTGTGTTTGACTTTGCTTATCTTCTCTTCAGGGGGAATTTATCTGGGAAAGAATAAAAAGTCATGAGGGCAAAGATCAAGACACAATAAAGAGAGTGCCACCTGTCATAGAAGGGGAAATAAGTCAACTATTAATTTCTGCCATTGGAAACTGTTCCTGAAATTTCTTACATGTTTGAGGGTAACAGTTAATGGGTTTATTGGTTCTCTTCTGAATCATATTCTTTGTTAAGCCCACTGCTCCCACGGGAGGTGAGATTTCTTGTTAGAGAAAGATAGTCCACACATTTATATAGGATTAAGCTTATATTGGACAGTGTGGGCCATACTGAGATCTACCAGGACAGAGTGTTATCTTTTATTATATTCCCTTTTTACTTCCCCTGGATTTCTTTCTCTGAGCTGAGTGTCCCTATGTGGACATCTGAGTAGCTGAGCAAGTGCACTACCAGTGACCAGTTGTGTCTTTTTAGGATTTATTGTGAAAGAGTTGCCAGCCCAGTAATGCATCACTTTGGATTGCTTCCCATCTTTCCAGCTTTACTTATGGTTTTCCTTACTTTTGCTCCCTGGGGAACTGTACGCTTCAGATGAATCTTAAGAGCTTCCTCCTGCCTCAAGCTATTATTTTCAGGGAACTTTGGCTAATACAGTATAATAATGACTTCTTTACATCCTTGTCCCATTTAGGAGATTGTAAACCCCTTGAAAGCAGGAACCATGTCACATTGTTTGTTATATCTACTTCAGGACCTGACAATAGATCAGAGGACTATGTTCATAGAGTATACTTATACATGAAAATAGGGAATTTAGAATGAAAATATTCTTTATAAAATTGATACCTTCAAATATTATTATTAAACTAGTCTTTAATCTTACTTATATTTAAAAATCATCTCTTGTATATGAAGTATAATGTGCTATTTGAGCAATAGATATATTAAGAAAAAGAAAGTTTTATTAAACATATAATTTAAAGCCCCAGTGGTATTTCTGCCATTTGGTTATTGCTACCAGTAAGATAATTCTTATTAAAAATGAACTCTAAAAAATTTGAAATTTGTGTAATATACTTAAAAATCTTAGAATTTGCTGTCTCTGAAAGGTAAAGGATAAGTAAACAAGTAAGCATCTTGTTTGACAGGAAATAAAGGCAGAAAGCCCATTATGTTCATAAAAAGAGAAGCCTAAATAAGGTCAGATTGGGAATAAAGCAAATCTAAGCACCTTCTGTAGAATTTGCAATAAACCACAGATGCCAAACGTTTATCTTACTTAAGTCCAGCACTAAGCTCAAACAAAGTAAGTTAATTTCCCAGATTGGATTCATAATGGTAAAAGAAAATTTGCAATTACAGATAGGAGGATGGTGGGAAGATCATAAACTCAGTAATTTATGATTGAGAATATATGTTGATCATGAATACTGCATATTTGGGGCTGTGAGCTTAAGTGTGAGCCCTATGAGATTGCATTCAGGTTTGGGCCTGGAATAAATAAAGTGCACACTTTAGGAATTTACACCACAATCTGAGCATTAAGTCTATCCTTTTAACTTTTATTTCCAGCTTTGTGTCAGAGAATTTGTTTATGTGTATTGAAGGAAGGTTCCAGATGAAGAGAGCCAATAGTAATACTGTACTTAAAAAATAGCTCTTAAAGGATGTATGTGGAAAATGTTCTAAATTTTAGAATCCCAAATTTAAGCATTTTAGGAAATCTGATTTTTTAAAATGAAAAATGGAAGTTTTCCATGTGGGAAATAGGAAGGAATGAAGATAACCATTTTTATTGAGCTAGAAGCTTCGTGTGTATTATCTCACTGAATTTTGATTACAATCAATCTTCTGGAGTATTAGTGTTCCCATTGCATAGCTGAGTAACCAGGGCTCACTTTTACTTTGAGAGCCGCCCAGTCAGTAATGGGTAGAGTTAGAATATAAACCCAGGCAAACTGACTCCAGAAACTCTGTCCTATTGCCTATGTTATATTGCCTGGTTATCACCAACTGTTGGCAAAACTGAAGAATTGAAAAATTAAATTTAAGAATTTAATTCTTATTAAATGCCTCATTCTCATCCATGGAACTGCTGTGAATTTGTCAATCTTTTACTCTATCATCGGGTTGTTTTTGTGTAAACTGGACTGGCCTGAAGAACTGTCATGAAAGAGTAGGAAGTAGAGATTATCAGGATTCTCCAGAGAAATGGAACACAATGAACCATCATGGATAATGTAGTCTCTGCCATCAATGGATGTTGGTTAGTAGACCATCAACATCTTCAGTGTGAATCTGAGTTTATTGTAAAGCTAGTTTCAACCTAAGATAATGGTGATGCTTGAAGTTATGCCTTCAAATTCTGCCTCTCACTTTTGCCTTTGGTTTTAGGTTTGCTACCAATACTTACGTGATTCTTATTTTGATACAGTATAATGTAAAGAACCATACACCTATAACTCAGTGAAAAAGACACAGAGGTGTTTTGCCTATAAAATATACTCAATTATTCTGCTTTCTGAATGTTTGTTTTATGAATCTATTATTATCAAAATGTTCTCTACCAGTAGAATGTCCAGTTACCAATGAAAAGCAAAGTGCTTTGTTTCCTAGGAGAGATGCCTCATATTAGAAATGGTCATGTTTTATAAAATCTTGCAAACAAACACATACCATTGCTATTTTAAGTGTGTGTTTATGTGTATGTGTGTGTGTAAATGTCTTTTACATTAGTTCAAAACTCAAGGTATTTTTTTCCTTTTTATTTTAACATAATTTTTACTGTTTTTGTTTCTTTCTGTAAAAACCGCAAATATCATCATGCAGAAATTTCACTTCTTCAGTTTCCTGAGCTCATAGGTCACATTGCTTTTTTGCTGGAATCTCTACCTGGCTCAGTAACCAAGGCAACAAATCCCTGGTTAATGATTCACTAGAAATTCACTGTGGAGGTGGCTTATTAGTTTTTTTCCCCTAAGAGCTGGGATAAAAAGCTTGCTTGTGATATTTTCATCTATTTCTCCTTTCTCTCTTATTTGAGATCCAGACAACCTAAAGTAAACTTAATTAAAATCAATAGATAAAAATATCCAGTGCTTTAAATTACAATATTGGGACTCACAGTGTTTGTATATATAAATATGGAATATTAATAAGCTTAAGAATATTTTATTTTATGACTCTACTTCTTTCAGTTTGTACATAAAACACAAAAATAATTTTAAAATGGTGGTTTTGGGTTTAAGCAGTATCCTAGTCCTTGGAAAAGTTGTTTATAGAAGGCATCTTTAAGAAGCTACTAACATGCCTTAAGGAGAAGAGGAGAAGACAAGCAAAAATCTGACAGAAGTTTGAATAGGAAAAAAATTCAACTTTATGGAAAGGAGTAAGTGTGGGAAGAAATTGACAAGAGGCCAAAACCCAAAAAACACTAAAGTAAAAGAACCCTTGGTGTTGCTTAAAAATATCCCACAGTATGCAAAAATACATTTCTAATGGATAAATAAATCCAAATGTATTTCTGGAAAATTTTGTTTTCTACCAAAATATTTGAAGGGAAGAAAGAGGGAGAGGAAATGGGAGAGTGACATTTGACGTGTTTCTCAAGTGTTTATAAAAGAGAAAAAGACAGTGACACTGGAGAACATAGTTACCTGGCTTGAAAGTGCTAAAAGGAATGGCTGTCTTGATAGGAACAGGATACATTAACGACAGACATTTTACATGTCCCCCCTTGCCACAGGGAGCTTTTAGTGCCCTGTTTAAAAGGTTCAAAATAACTAAAATCATGAGGTGAGAACTGTCAACTCCAGGAACTATTTTAGAACTCCTATTAATTAGAGACAACTAATACACAAAAATTAGAACTTATAAATTAATAGAAGGCATTTATCTATGATATGACAATTGTTCATAATACCAAAACACAGGTAATAAAAAAACTCATGATTTTGTTATTTTGAAAGCTTGAGAAGAGCACACTAAAGAACAGTAGAAGTCTAGATACACTATTAGTAAATCTGCCATTTTTATGTTACACAAATTTGGAAATTTTTTCTGGAAGAACAAGTAAATATTTTATCTGGTAGTTCTGTAGAATGTGTTTGCCATTATGGAACATCAATGGCAGCCTACTACAGATCCCATAAGAGGATTACTGTTCTGACCATCTCTAGGAAAAATAATAACAAATTCCCTAAAAGTCAAAATTGAATACAGGATTATGAGTGGCTGTGGATTGGTTTTGTCCCCACTTGTCCATGTTCCCACTCCCAGCACAATTTTGCCTGGAGGCCACTCTATCTCTCTTTTGGCCCACAAACTTTGGGTTGGAACTGTCTCTACCCCTGGACACTATAGTTGAATTTTTTTTTTTTTTTTTTAATAGCTGGAGTTCTTAACCAGCCAGGCCTATCAGCACCAACAACCTGGCCAATTTCAACCAAGAAGACTCAATCCAAACTTTTGTTTGGATTTTTGCTGGACTCTTCTCCTAGCTGTGGCCAACATGTGATAATTATGGGAGTCTGAAGTTGCAGGAACCACTGTAGGGAGTTTGAGAATGGAGTCAACTCAGAAGATATTGGTGACAATACCTGAGTCCTGAATAAAGCCACACCTGAAGTTACTACTTGATGTGGGATTTTCATTTAAATAGTACATACATTTTTGTTTAAGCCAATTTTAGATACCCTCCCCCCACTTGCAACTAAAAGATTTCTAACAGAGGCAGAGCTCTTTAACGGTAGGTCTATCCAGAGTAGAGCCAGTAGGGCCAAAGTAATTCTGTAATGAAGGCAAGTGTAGCTTGTGCGGGGGAGCTCTCTTCTTGGGTGATAACTGGAATATTAGAGAAGAATTTAAAGGCAAGTACCAAGCCTTCAGGAACCCCGTATCTAAATTAAGGGAAACAGACAACCAACCAATGGCAACAAAATCAAAGAACCATTAGGTGCTATGTTTTACTGTTCTGATAAAGTGACTAGAGAATTATTAGTCACAAGAAGGCTTTGAGAAGAAGACAGGTTTTGAGAAGCAGAAGTAAATAAGGAGAATAACTGGGTTAAATGCCTTTATTGTGCATGGGTCAAAATTTTAGTGATAAGTTTTAAATTTTTGAAAATTTCTTATAGTTTATTTCACCAAGATTGTCTATACTGGTCAACATTGTAGTAGAGAGTAAATCACTACTTATACTATTTATGGCATGTAAATAGATACTGAGAGTTGTTTCAGTTTTGGGAACATAATTTGGAAACTGAGATACCAAACTTAGAGACTATATTAACTGATTTTGTAGAAGACATGAACAACATTTTTCATTAACAGTGTGATTCTCCTTAAAATTATGTTCTGATTTTAACAACTTGCAAATGGTTCTATATGCTTTATGGAATTTTTTTTCTTTGCTTTATGAGAATATATAGCAGATCTACTATTCAGTTATGAGAAATATTTATTTTCTAATGCTGAGTTCCTATTGCTAATATTGGAATAAAATTCAAGGTCAGGGAGGAGTCAAGATGGCGGAGAAGTAGCAGGCTGAGATGACATCAGGCAGCAGGAGATCAGCTAGATAGCCTATGAAACCATTCCGAACACCTACGAATCCACCAGGAGATTGAAGAGAAGAAAAACAACAATTCTAGAAACAGAAAATCGACCACTTTCTAAAAGGTAGGACCAGCGGAGAGGTGAATCCAATGCGATGGGAAGATAGACCCCATGGGGAGGGGCCGGCTCCTGGCAAGCAGCGGAGCACAAAATCAGGACTTTTAAAAGTCTGCTCCATGGAGGGACATCGCTCCAGAGGCTAAACTGGGGTGAAGACCTCACGGGGACAGCGTGGACTCAGGTCCCCTGGGGTCACAGAAGGATCGGGGGTGTCTGAGTGTCACAGAGCTCACAGGTATTAGAGCAGGGAAGCCGGCTGCGGAGACAGAGCCGAGGTTTCCTAGAGCCGTGGTCTGTGACACGGGCCGGTGCTCTGTGCGAGGGGTGCCCACAAGATCCGGGGAGACTCTGACCCGGGAGAGCTCAGGGATCTACGGGGTTCGGAGACTCCAGGTGGGACTCTGCCAGAGACAGAGATGCTTGGTCACAGGCTGGGTGAGCTCGGAGCGCTCCCAGAAGCCAGTGAGACGGGACTGATTACACACGATTTTCTCCATGCGTGGCCGGAGCTGGGGAGACAGGAGTTATTAAACGCTTTTCTCTTAAGGCACACTGAAGCCTGGGGCCCCTAGCTCTCGGCTCCTCGGAACCGGAGATTGGGAGGCCGCCATTCTCATTCCCGGCCTCCGGAACTCTACGGAAAGCGTTTAGGGAACAAAAGATCCCGAAAGAGAACCTGAGAGGATTACTTAGCCCGGCCCCTGGCAAGGGCAGTGCAATTCTGCCTGGGGCAGAGACACTTGAGAATCACTACAACAGGCCCCTCCCCCAGAAGATTAACAAGAAATCCAGCCAAGACCAAGTTCACTTAACAAGGAGAACAGCGAATTCTTATCTGGACAAAATGACAAGGCGGAAAAACTCACCACAAAAAAAAGAACAGGAGGCAGGACTGAAGGCTAGGGACCTAATCAATACAGACATTGGTAATATGTCAGATCTGGAATTCAGGACGACAATTCTCAAGGTTCTAGCCGGGCTCGAAAAAGGCATGGAAGATATTAGAGAAACCCTGTCAGGAGAAATAAAAGAACTAAAGTCTAATCAAGTTGAAATAAAAAAAGCTATTAATGAGGTGCAATAAAAAATGGAGGCTCTTACTGCTAGGATAAATGAGGCAGAAGACAGAATTAGTGATATAGAAGACCAAATGACAGAGAATAAAGAAGCTGAGCAAAAGAGAGACAAACAACTACTGGACCACGAGGGGAGAATTCGAGAGATAAGTGATGCCATAAGACGAAACAACATTAGAATAATTGGGATTCCAGAAGAAGAAGAAAGAGAAATAGGAGCAGAAGGTATACTGGAGAGGATTATTGTAGAGAATTTCCCTAATATAGTAAGGGGAACAAGCATCAAAATCCAGGAGGTGCAGAGAACACCCCTCAAAATCAATAGGAATCGGTCCACACCCCGCCATCTAATAGTAAAATTTACAAGTCTTAGTGACAAAGAGAAAATCCTGAAAGCAGCACGGGACAAGAAGTCTGTAACATACAATGGTAAAAATATTAGATTGGCAGCAGACTTATCCACAGAGACCTGGCAGGCCAGAAAGAACTGGCATGATACATTCAGAGCAAAAATGAGAAAAACATGCAGCCAAGAATACTTTATCCAGCTAGGTTATCATTGAAAATAGAAGGAGAGATAAAAAGCTTCCGGGACAAACAAAAACTGAAAGAAGTTGTAAACACCAAATCAGCTCTACAGGAAATATTGAAAGGGGTCCTCTAAGCAAAGAGAGACCCTAAAAGTATTACCAGAAAGGAACAGAGACAATATACAGTACCAGTCACCTTACCGGCAATACAATGGCACTAAATTCGTATCTCTCAATAGTTACCCTGAACGTAAATGGGCTAAATGCCCCAATCAAAAGACACAGGGTTTCAGAATGGATAAAAAAACAAAACCCATCCATATGCTGCCTACAAGAAACTCATTTTAGACCTGAAGAGACCTCCAGATTGAAACTGAGGGGGTGGAAAACAATTTACCATGCTAATGGACATCAGAAGAAAGCTGGGGTGGCAATCCTTACATCAGATCAATTAGATTTTAAGCCAAAGACTATAATAGGAGATGAGGAAGGACACTATATCATACTCAAAGGGTCTGTCCAACAAGAAGATCTAACAATTTTAAATATCTATGCCCCTAACATGGGAGCAGCCAACTATATAAACCAATTAATAACAAAATCAAAGAAACACATTGACAAGAATACAATAATAGTTGGAGACTTTAACACACCCCTCACTGAAATGGACAGATCATCCAAGCAAAAGATCAACAAGGAAATAAAGGTCTTAAATGACACACTGGACCAGATGGACATCACGGATATATTCAGAACATTCCATCCCATAGCAACAGAATACACATTCTTCTCTAATGCCCGTGGAACATTCTCCAGAATAGATCACATCCTGGGTCATAAATCAGGTCTCAACAGGTATCAAAAGATTGGGATCATTCCCTGCATATTTTCAGACCACAATGCTCTGAAACTAGAACTCAATCACAAGAGGAAATGTGGAAAGAGCACAAATACATGGAGACTCAACAGCATCCTTCTAAAGAATGAATGGGTCAACCAGGAAATTAAAGAAGAATTGAAAAAAACCATGGAAACAAATGATAATGAAAACACAACAGTCCAAAATCTGTGGGACACAGCAAAGGCAGTCCTGAGAGGAAAATATATAGCGATACAAGCCTATCTCAAGAAACAGGAAAGGTCTCAAATACAACCTAACCCTACACCTAAAGGACCTCGAGAAAGAACAACAAAGAAAGCCTAAACCGAGCAGGAGAAGAGAAATAATAAAGGTCAAAGCAGAAATTAATGAAATAGAAACCAAAAAAACAATAGAACAAATCAATGAAACTAGGAGCTGGTTCTTTGAAAGACTTAATAAGATTGATAAACCCCTGGCCAGACTTATCCAAAAGAAAAGAGAAAGGACCCAAATAAATAAAATCATGAATGAAAGAGGAGAGATCACAACCAACACCAAAGAAATACAAACAATCATAAGAACATATTATGAACAACTCTATGCCAACAAATTCGACAATCTGGAAGAAATGGATGCTTTCCTAAAGACATATAAACTGCCAAAACTGAACCAGGAAGAAATAGAAAACCTGAACGGGCCCATCACCAGTAAGGAGATTGAAACAGTCATCCAAAATCTCCCAACAAACAGAAGCCCAGGGCCAGATGGCTTCCCAGGGGAATTCTACCAAACATTTAAAGAAGAATTTATTCCTATTCTCCTGAAACTGTTCCAAAAAATGGAAATGGAAGGAAAACTTCCAAACTCAATTTATGAGGCCAGCATCACCTTGATCCCCAAACCAGACAAGGATCCCATCAAAAAAGAGAATTACAGACCAATATCCTTGATGAACACAGATGCGAAAATTCTCACCAAAATACTAGCCAATAGGATCCAACAGTACATTAAAAGGATTTTTCACCACGACCAAATGGGATTTATTCCAGGGCAGCAGGGTTGGTTCAACATCTGCAAATCAATCAATGTGATACAATACATTAACAAAAGAAAGAACAAGAATCATATGATACTCTCAATAGATGCTGAAAAAGCATTTGACAAAGTGCAACATCCCTTCCTAATCAAAACTCTTCAAAGTGTAGGGATAGAAGGCACATACCTCAATATTATCAAAGCCATCTATGAAAAACCCACTGCAAGTATCATTCTCAATGGAGAAAAACTGAGAGCTTTTCCGTTAAGGTCAGGAACACGGCAGGGATGTCCACTATCACCACTGCTATTCAACATAGTACTGGAAGTCCTAGCTTCAGCAATCAGACAACAAAAAGAAATTAAAGGCATCCAGATCGGCAAGGAAGAAGTCAAACTATCGCTCTTTGCAGATGATATGATACTATATGTGGAAAACCCAAAAGGTTTCACTCCAAAACTGCTAGAGCTTGTACAGGAATTCAGTAAAGTGTCAGGATATAAAATCAATGCACAGAAATCAGTTGCATTTCTTTACACCACCAACAAGACAGAAGAAAGGGAAATTAAGGAGTCAATCCCATTTACAATTACACCCAAAACCATAAGATACCTAGGAATAAACCTAACGAAAGAGGCAAAGAATCTATACTCAGAGAACTATAAAGTACTCATGAAAGAAATTGAGGAAGACACAAAGAAATGGAAAAATGTTCCATGCTCATGGATTGGAAGAATAAATATTGTGAAAATGTCTATGCTACCTAAAGCTATCTACACATTTAATGCAATGCCTATCAAAATCCCATCCAATTTTTTCAAAGAAATGAAACAAATAATCCTAAAATTTAGATGGAACCAGAAAAGACCTCGAATAGCCAAAGGAATATTGAAAAAGAAAGCCAAAGTTGGTGGCATCACAATTCCAGACTTCAAGCTCTATTACAGAGGCATCATCATCAAGACAGTATGGTACTGGCACAAAAACAGACACATAGATCAATGGAACAGAATAGAGAGCCCAGAAATAGACCCTCAACTCTATGGTCAACTAATATTCGACAAAGCAGGAAAGAATATCCAATGGAAAAAAGACAGCCTCTTCAACAAATGGTGTTGGGAAAATTGGACAGCCACATGCAGAAAAATGAAATTGGACCATTTCCTTACACCACACACGAAAATAGACTCAAAATGGATGAAGGATCTCAACGTGAGAAAGGAATCCATCAAAATCCTTGAGGAGAACACAGGCAGCAACCTCTTCGACCTCAGCCGCAGCAACTTCTTCCTAGGAACAACGCCAAAGGCAAGGGAAGCAAGGGAAAAAATGAACTATTGGGACTTCATCAAGATCAAAAGCTTTTGCACAGCAAAGGAAACAGTCAACAAAACCAAAAGACAACTGACAGAGTGGGAAAAGATATTTGCAAATGACATATCAGATAAAGGGCTAGTATCCAAAATCTACGAAGAGCTTAGCAAACTCAACACCCAAAGAACGAATAATCCAATCAAGAAATGGGCAGAGGACATGAACAGACATTTCTGCAAAGAAGACATCCGGATGGCCAACAGACACTGAAAAAGTGCTCCACATCACTGGGCATCAGGGAAATACAAATCAAAACCACAATGAGATACCACCTCACACCAGTCAGAATGGCTAAAATGAACAAGTCAGGAAATGACAGATGCTGGCGAGGATGTGGAGAAAGGGGAACCCTCCTACACTGTTGGTGGGAATGCAAGCTGGTGCAACCACTCTGGAAAACAGCATGGAGGTTCCTCAAAAAATTGAAAATAGAGCTATCTTATGACCCAGCAATTGCACTACTGGGTATTTACCCTAAAGATACAAACGTAGTGATCCAAAGGGGCATGTGTACCCGAATGTTTATAGCAGCAATGTCCACAATAGCCAAGTTATGGAAAGAACCTAGATGTCCATCAACAGATGAATGGATAAATAAGAGGTGGTATTTATATACAATGGAATACTTGCAGCCATCAAAAGAAATGAAATCTTACTATTTGCAATGACATGGATGGAACTAGAGTGTATTATGCTTAGCGAAATAAGTCAACTGGAGAAAGACAGCTATCACATGATCTCCCTGATATGAGGAAGTGGAGATGCAACGGGGGTGGGGGTTAAGGTGGTAGGAAAAGGAAAAATGAAACAAGATGGGATCGGGAGTGAGACAATCCAAAAGAGACTCTTAATGTCATAAAACAAACTGAGGGGGGTGGGGGGGAGAGGGGTTGGGAGAGGGTGGGGGGATTACATTATATGTTTAAATTAAAAAAAAGCTTAAAAAATAAAATAAAATGAAAAAAGTAAAAAAAATTCAAGGTCAGTTGAAATGATAAGGTTTGGTATTTTCATGCTCATGTTGAGGTAGCGTGCTTTGCTTTAAATTGGATAGGTGAAGAAACAGGACAAAAGGTAGCATGTTAATTAGGAAAGAATAGGGAGTCTTCTTACTGAGATCCTGAGAGTATGAAGATCCTAACATCATCACTAACTTCCAGTACAGGAAGAGTAGATTGATATTTTAGGGATAATAATGAAAAATAAGTGAAGCATACAGTTACGACTAACGGAGACTTAGAAGTAAAATACAGAATTTAAGTCTGAAGCTGAATGTGGTGTGAGAAAGGATGCAATGAATTTATAGATTGAAAGAATAGAGAGAGAGTAATGGAAAATTAACATTTCCGAAATGTTAATTTATTGTGTATTTATTTATTGATCTTATAAAGAAAGAATCCAGAACATCTTGGACGTTTAGGGTGCTTCAGAGTAGAGCAGATAACTCTGTGAATCATATCTGTGTTTGAACTTGCAACTTAAGTTATAAGGATATATGACATTGTTGTAAGGTTCATAGAGTGGAATATTGAGTTTATTTTTAAGAGCTGTCAAAAAAAGCACCGATATGGTGAAATATCTTTTCTTTTTCCATAAAATGATGGATTCTTAGAAAATAAAGTATATATTGATATTTTCCTGCTGGTTTTTGTTACAAACATAAAGGAGTGGTTCTTACAGATGTGATGTATCAAAAAAACAAAATTAACACTTTACCAAAGTAGCTTGCACGGCATCATATACCTCTAAGAAATTCACCAGAAAGTTCTTCCTTAAGCCTTGAAATGGAAACAAGCAAGCAAACAAAACCCTATAGAGCAACATACAACTTCCAATATAAGAAAAGAGAAGACTGGAATAGACTACAGGTCAATCTGGCCTCTCCAAAGTAGCTTAGATGTTTCTTTTGATCACTAATTATTATTACCTGTTTCTTTAAAAAAATATATTTGAGAGAGAGAGAGAGAGAGAGAGAGAGCATGCAAGAGCGTGTGTGAGTGGGGGACAGAGGGAGAGAATCTTCAAGTGGATTCTGCTGAGCATGGGGCCTGATGTGGGGCTCGATCTCACGAACCTGAGATCATTACTTGAGCTGAAATTAAGAGTTGGATCCTTAACGGACTGAGCCCCCCAGGCACCCCAATTTTTATTACCTATTTCTGATGATTGAATTTAGATGGTTTAACACCAACTCGGTAACAAATATTGTTATAAAGTAACAAGAGAATCTCTTAATGGGTTTAGGAGTTAAATGCCTTTCAAAGATGGTGTATTTTAAGGTGACTTGAAAGTTCCAGCTGTAAAAATGTTTTAATCAGATGTACGAAAAAATACCCTGCAGTGCAATAATTACTTATTTAAGGTACTCATTTCTTTGCATACACTTAATCTGTTTTTATCTTTGACTGACCTGCCACATGGTCTCCTTTCATCTACTGTTTTCCCCCATCAATTCATTTTCCATGTTGTAGCCGGGTGGTTTTTACAAAAGGAAGATTTGCTGTGTCCCCTTCTCTCTCCCTGTACCTCCTCCAAGACTCTAGCAACCATGCTAAATCACCTCACAGATCTTTAGCTACAGGTCTTGTAATTGACCTAGGGCCTAGCTGCTAGGTTTGAACTCCGTTACTGCTTCCTTACTGAGTCCTTTTCTTAGGAGTGCTCTGTGCCAAGCACTGAGGATGATATTAAGGCAGGCACTTCCCTGACGGCGGGTTGGGTGGTGTGTGGGACTCCTGTTAAGGGTCAGTTATTACTAGGTCATTCATGAGATCTTTGCTCATGTGTTATTTATGGGGAAATCTTTCCCATTCTTTTCATGGAATCAGGTTAACCTGTTCTGTGCACTCATAGCACCAAGAACTTTGCTTCATAACAAGTTTCACAGTTGATATTTTATATTCAGTGAATGAATATTTGATTCCACAGTTTCACCTGGACTGAATATTAAGCTCTGAAAGGGCAGAAAACATGTCTTTTAAGAATTTTGTTTCACTTCTCTATCACAAGCTCCTGGCCCAATACCTGTCATATAGATGTTCAATAAATACCTCACTTAATTCAATAAATGAATTAATTTAAATATGTAGTGCCCTCAAAAACCTAAAGGAATATTAATCTGAAATGCTTTCCTGTCACTAGTGTTCATTTTACATATTAAATGTTAATATTCTCCCCTAATCCCCTGCTTCTTACATTTTTGTTATTCTGAAAGGACCGGGTTATGAAAAACTTTGTAAGAGCTCATATTAAGTTGAGAAATACATTTGAAAAATTTTTCTTTGCATTATATTCTTTTTTTTTAGTATCAAAGTTAATATGTGTACAGTTGTTAAGTAGCTCCACAATTTTTTAAAGTTATTTTTATTAACATATAATGTATTATTTGCCCCAGGGGTACAGGTCTGTGAATCATCAGGCTTACACATTTCACAACACTCACCGTAGTACATACCCTCCCCAGTGTCCGTCACCCAGCCACCCTATCCCTACCCTCCCCACCCCCCAGAAGCCCTTAGTTTGTTTTGTGACATTAGAAGTCTCTTATGATTTGTCTCCCTCCAAATCCTATCTTGTTTCATTTTTTCCTTGTCTACCTCCCACAACCTCCCGCCCTGCCTCTCAAATTCCTCCTATCAGAAAAATCATATAATTGTCTTTCTCTGATTGACTTATTTTGCTCAGCATCATACCCTCTAGTTCCATCCATGTTGTTTCAAATGGCAAGATTTCATTTCTTTTGATGCCTGCATAGTATTCCATTGTATTTATATACCACATCTTCTTTATCCATTCATCTGTTGATGGACATCTAGGTTCTTTCCTTAGTTTGGCTATTGTTCACAATGCTTTTAATGAAGAATAATACTCCCTACAACTCTGTTCTCCCTCCTTTTTTGTTTCTTAGAGCTCAGTGATTTTTAGATATTTATTTTTCATTTTTCTTCATATCTCAAAATAACATAATTGTGTGGCAACTTTTATGTTTTTTACAGTTAGATATCATCTATTGACTTCCTACCATAAAAGATTAGGCATTATCTTTCTTTAATCATTTCCCACTTGTTACCAAGCACTGTACTGCATGTTTCCCACCCCCCTCATCCTTCTGAAAAATGCATATGTTAAGATTTTTATATTAATATTTATTTGTGTTAACATGATTTTATAAATGCTGTTTTCAGGTGAGCCCAGTACTACTCTTTGACACTGGCAAAGGGGTCCATGTCTTGTGAGCCAGACTTTAGAAGTTTTTGCTCTGGCCTTTCTCCCTAGGAGTGGAATTCAGAGGACCAAAGAAACTCCCTTTCCAGATCTCACTTTGGGTCCCTGAATTCCTTGCCCAAATGACCCTGAAGCTGCTTCTATAACCTGTGCAGCACCCATCCTCATGTGTCCCACTGAAGGTGGATGGTGCTAACTGTGTATGCATCTAAGGAGAAAGTGTGAGGGTATGATCAGAGCTTGGATATATGGGTTGGTCTTTAAATATGCCCACAAATTTCTTCAGTGTGTGGGCTGGACCTTGAGGCTGGAATAGAAAGGGGTAGGCTCTTGGTTTGAGGTCAGTAGCTAGCTCTCCATGTACTGCTAAGCTCTGGTGTGGAACTCTGAGAAGTTACCAGCATTTTAAATTCAATCCTGGCATTCTAGGTGATTTACTTAAAGTAGGAGGATGGGATATATTTTATTTAATACTTTTTAAAGCTTGGTTTACATTTTAAAAACGTATAGTTATACGATATATGGGCCTTCATTTATCTTTCCCCTGCCCCTTCCCCAAATGTAAGAGGTGGGCCTAGTTTAGTTATGTATTGTACAGTGATTATTTTCTTTACTTGCATAGATTTTAAAATTTCTTCTGCTGGAATTAATAATTGTCTTGTGTTGCATTTGCTTTGTTTTCTCTGTATTTATCTCTTATCCTTAATTTATCCCTTGGAAGTTTATTATTATTATTTTTAAAGATTTAATTTATTTATTTGACAGAGAGAGACACAGCAAGAGAGGAAACACAAGCAGGGGGAGTGAGCAGGCTTCCCCTGCCAAGTGGGGAACCCAATGCTGGTGAGATCATGACCTGAATGGAAGGCAGAGGCTTAATGACTGAGCCACCCAGGTGTGCGCCCCCCTCCACCGGAAGTTTATATCTCTTCTTAATTTATCAAAAAATTCAGGTAATGTATCTTTTTCATCTTTTGGAGATGTTCCTACTGGAGTTTTTTTCTTCAGTTGTTAAAATTGTGGTAAAATAGACATAACATAGAATTTATCATCTTAATTGTTTTTAAGTGTACAGTTTGGTAGTTTTAAGTATGTTCATATTGTGCAACTATCAGTATCATCCATCTCCAGAACTCTTTTCATCTTGTAAAAACTGAAACTCTGGTCCCATTAGAAAACAACTCCCCTTTCATCCTCCACTATAGCCCCTGGCAACCACCATTCTGCTTTCTCTGTCTATAATTTTGACTAATCTAAGTGCTTTACAGAAGTAGAATCATATGTGTTTGGGTTTTTTTTGTGATTGGCTTATTTCACTTAGCATAATACCATCAAGGTTCAGTCATGCTATACTATATGTCAGAGTTTCCTTTTTTTAAAAAGTCTGAGTGATATTCCATTATATGTATGTATCACATTTTGCTTATCCATTCATCCATCAGTGGACACGGGTTGTGTCCACATCTTAGCTATTGTGAATAATGCTGCTGTGAGCATAAGTATACAGATACATAATTGAAAAATCTCCTTTAGTTCTTTTGGTTATATACCCACAAATAGAATTGCTGGATCATATGGTAATTCTATTTTAAAAATGTTGAAGAGGGGTGCCTGGGTGGCTCAGTGGGTTAAAGCCTCTGCCTTCGGCTCAGGTCATGATCCCAGGGTCCTGGGATCGAGCCCTGCATCGGGCTCTCTGCTCAGCAGGGAGCCTGCTTCCCTTCCTTTCTCTCTGCCTGCCTCTCTGCCTACTTGTGATCTCTCTCTGTTAAATAAATAGATAAAATCTTAAAAAAAAATAAAAAAAAATAAAAATGTTGAAGAACTCTCATACTGTTTTCTACAGTGGCTGCACCATTTTACATTCCCACTAATTTCCAATTTCTCCACATCCTCTCTGGACTTGTTATTTTCTGTTGATTGATTGATTGATTTATGATGGTAGCCATCTGAATGTGTGTGAAATGGTATCTCATTGTGGTTTTGATTTCATTTCTCTAATGATTAGTGATGTTGAGCATCTTTTCTTGTACTTTACATAACATTTATATATCTTCTTTGAAGAAATGTCCATTCAAGTTTTTTGCCCATTTTGGAGTTGGGTTGTTTGTTTTATTTCTGTTGAGATTTAAGATTTTATATTTATTCTAGATATTAATCCTTATCAAATATATAATTTGCAAATAGTTTCCTATTTACTCTGTTAATAGATTTACTCCATTGCCTTTTGATGCTTTTTGTTTGTGTGCATGGCCTACAGAGTGGTTCTCAAGAACTTTGTTAGCTAGCAGAAATTCCCTGGGGAACTACTTAAAAATGCAAAGGCCCAAGTCCTATCCTTGGTTAAATAAATTTGGGCCTCTGTATTCTATAGTATCTTCTCACTTGGTTCTGATGCATACCTAATTTGGGAACAATAGGTCTGTGGGCACATCAGAATCACTGGAGTCTCACACCTAGAAATTCTTTTTATAAAATTTTTAATTCAGGTATAATTAACATGTAATATAGTTTCAGGTGTACAATATAATGATTCAACAATTCTATATATTACTCAGTACTCATGAAGATAAGTGTACTCTTAATCCTTTATAATATATGAGGCATAAAATTTAAAACTTTTTGCAAAACCCAACTTGCCTATTTCTTCTTTTCTTGCCCATATCTTTGGTGTCATCCAAGAATTTATGCTAAGTCTAGTGTTGTGAAGCTTTTGCCCTGTGTTTTCTTCTAAGAGTTTTATAGTTTTAGGTCTTTGGTTACTTAGGTCTTTGGTTCATTTTGAATTAATTTTTGTGTATGGTGTTAGGTACGATCCAACTTCGTTCTTTTGCATATGGATATCCACTTTTCCTAGCACATTTTGTTGGAAAGATTGTCCTTTCCCTATTGAACGACCATGACACCTTTGTGAAGAATCATCTGACTACATATGGCAGGATTTATTTCTGGACTCTGGTCTATTCCATTGGTCCAAACATCTGTCTTTATATCAGGACCATACTGTATTACTATAGCTTTGTTACTGTGTTACTATAGCTTTGTGATAAGTTTTTAAATTAGGAAGTATGAGTCCTCCAGCATTGTTCTTTTTCAAGATTATTTTAGCTGCTTGGGGTCCCCTGAGATTCCATGTTATTTTTACGGTGGATTTTTCTATTCTTGCCAAAAACATCATTGGGATTTTGATAAGGATTATACTAAATTTGTAGGTTGCTTTGGGTAGTACTGACATCTTAACAATATTAAGTCTTCTAATCCATGAACATAGGATGCATTTCCATTTACTTATGTCTTCTTTAATATCTTTCAGCAATGTTTTATAGTAAAAGTCTTTTACATCCTTGGTTAATTTCAAAGTATTTAATCCTTTGTTTGTTTTACAAGTTTCATTTTAAAATGGGTTTGAATTCACAACAGATCTTACACACAATGATTTCAATAAATCAGGCACTCCAGAAAACAATGTAGAGGTATGACAGTTATGTAATGACTTTTTAATAGTACAATAGTACAATAAGGGATAAAGACCTTTTTCAAATAGGGAAAGAAATGAATCTTTCTATAGTATTAACCCCTAAAACTTATTCTCCTTTATAGACAATAATATTATTGTCAGTCTCATATACTTTTACTTTATAAAAAACTTCCAGAGGAAGAACTTTCTGGAGATTTTCCCAGATATATATAGAAATGCAACTAGTTTTTGCATGTTGCCTTTATATCCTGCTACTTTGCTGAATTTGATTATTCTAGTAATTTTTTTGGTGGGTGGAATCTGTAGTGTTTTTGATACATAGGATCATATCATCTTGCTTTTACTTCTTCATTTCCAATTTGGGTGCCTTTTATTTCTTTTGTGCCTTATTCCTGTGGCTTGAAGTGGTGAAAATGGGCCTTCTGGCTTTGTTTCTGATCTTAGAAGAAAAACTTTCAGTTTTTTACCATTGAGTATGATGTTTGCTATGGGTTTTTCATATATGGCTTTTATTATGTTTTGTTATCTTGGGTAGTTTACTTCCATTCTTAGTTTGTTGTCGTTGGTTTTTTTTTTTTTAATCTTGAAATGGTGCTGAATTTTATCAAATGCTTTTTCTGCATCAATTGAGATGACCATGGGGTTTTTCCATCATTCTGTTGCTGTAGTGTGTTTATACTGATCAATTTTTAAAAAAACTTTGTCAATCTTTTTTTAAAAAGATTTTTAAAAATGTATTTATTTGTTAGAGAGAGAAAGAGAGTGGCAAGCAGAGGGAGAATCATGCTCCCTGCTGAGCAAGGAGTCTGATGTGGGACTCAATCCCAGAACCCTGGGATTGTGACCCGAGCTGAAGGCAGATGCTTAACTGACTGAGCCACCCAGGCATCCCTATACTGATCAGTTTTCATGTTGAATTCTCCTTGTATTCCAGGAATAAATCCCACTTGGTCATGGTGTATTATCTTTCTAATAGACTTGTGAATACAGTTTACTGGTATTTTGTTAAGGAGTTTTGCATCAACATTCATAAAAGATATTGGTCTGTAGTTTTCTTTCCTTATAGTGTCCTTGACTTTGTAATTAGAGTAATGCTGGCTTCATAAAATGAGTTAGGGAGTGTTCCTACCTCTTCAACTTTTTGCAATAGAAGGATTGGTGTTGGGACGCCTGGGTGGCTCAGTTGGTTGGGCAGCTGCCTTCGGCTCAGGTCATGATCCCAGCATCCTGGGATCGAGTCCCACATCGGGCTCCTTGCTTGGCAGGGAGCCTGCTTCTCCCTCTGCCTCTGCCTGCCACTCTGCCTGTGCTCGCTCTCTCTAACAAATAAATAAAAATAAAAAAAAAATCTTTAAAAAAAAAAAAAAGAAGGATTGGTATTAGTTCATCAATGGTGTTAGCGAATTCAATGTGTAGTAGAGTTCACCAGGGCATCCATCTCATCCAGAGTTGTTCTTTGTCAGGAGATTTTTGATTATTGATTCTGTCTTTTAATCTATCATTTTGCTTTTCTATCTTTGTGATTTAATCTTGGTAGATTTTGTGTTTCTAAGAATTTCTTCATTTCATCTAGGTTATTCAGTTTGTTGATGTACAACTATTCATAATACTCTAATTCTTTTTATTTTTGTAGAAACAGTAGTAATGAATAGAGATTCCTACTGTTTGGAGGACAGAGTCTTTATTGGCCATCCTGTCTCCCACAAGTTGTGCAAGCTGCTCCAGGAGATGTGCACAGCTGCCTGCTGTGGAACCGAACCATGGGGGGAATGGGTAGCTGCTACAGTGCTAAGAGCTGAAATTCGCTGAAGTTAACTACAATTTACAGTACCAACCTCTGGGTGGAGAGATGGATCCCTAGAGTATCATCCACCACAAATCTTTCCCAACTGGAGCTTTTGATTTGCTGTTATCTAGATTGGTTGCTCTTTAGGCTTCCTGCATAGCTGATATCTTAACTTGCATATCTCTCTCATTATGGGAGATTCTGTCCAAGTCTTTGTTAATTGGATCACATTTCCTAAGGTCCCATGTCTTCATCTTTCTTGGTTTATTCATCCAGTGGGCTTTTGAATGGACCAATTTTTGACCTATGTTTGAAAATACCTTTATTCTCGGGATGCCTGGGTGGCTCAGGCAGTTAAGCGTCTGCCTTTGGCTCAGGTCATGATCCCAGGGTTCTGGGACTGAGTCCCATATCGGGCTCCTTGCTCAATGAGGAGCCTGCTTCTCCCTCTGCCTCTGCCTGCCACTCCCCCTACTTGTGCTCTCTCTCTGACAAATAAATAACTGAGCCACCCAGGTGTCCCAAATAAATAGGATCTTTTAAAAATGCTTTATCTGAATCCATCTTTTTAAAAAAAATATTTTATTTTTTTCTCAGTGTTCCAAAATTCATTCTTTATGCACCACACCCAGTGCTCCATGCAATACGTGCCCTCCATAATACCCACCACCAGGCTCACCCAACTTCCCACCCCCCTCCCTTCCAAAACCCTCAGTTTATTTTGATTGGATATATAATTCTATATTACAAATAATTTTTTAAAATAATGTAAAAGATTTTATTTATTCATTTGACAGACAGAGATCACAAGTAGTCAGAGAGGCAGGAAGAGAGAGAGGGGAAAGCAGTCTTCCTGCTGAGCAGAGAGCCTGATTCGGGGCTCGATCCTAGGACTCTGGAACCATGACCTGAGCCAAACGCAGAGGCTTAACCCACTGAGCCACACAGGTGCCCCTATATTGCAAATAATTTATCTCATAATTTTGAAGACATTTCTTCCAGCTTCCAGTGTGCCTTTTGAGAAGTGTGATCCAATTTGATTTTTGATCCTTTGTATGTAAATTCATTTTATTTTTGGAAGTTTTAAGAGCATTCTCTCTGACTCAGTTCTGATTTTTCCTGGTGATGTACCTTAGAATAGGGCTATTTTTATCTACCATTCTGTGCTCTTGTGGATTCCTTCAATGTGGAAATGTATTTTTCAGATTTGGAAAATTTTCAGTTTTCTCTGTTCTCTTGTTCTGGAACTCTTTTATTATGATGTTGGATCTCTTGGACTTTGCCTCTAACTTTCTTATCTTTTCTTTCTTATTTTTCATATCTTTGTCTTTTTGATTCTACTTTCTGAGAGATATTTTAATTTTTATTGTCTAGTCATTCTAGAAATCGAGTTTTTCATTTCTACAACTGTTTTTAAAAAGTAAAAGCACTTTTATTTTGCTTTCTGAAAGTTTCTTCTCTGCAACATTATTTTGTTGCTTTATTGATGCAAAATCTTATTTCTTTTGGAGAATTCCAATGATACAGTTTCAAAAAAATGTAAAAATGTAAAAAAAAAAATTTCTTGAATGATCTCTGTTTCCTTCAATTTTCTTTATCTTTCTTTCTTTTGTTTTTCTCTGAAAACGGGGTGTCTTTCTTTCTGTGTGTATTGTCCTTGGCTGTGAATTAATGTTTAATTGTGGTCCACTAAGCAGCTGATTGCATGTACAGGGATTGTTGAGTATGGACTTTATAATAGGCTGAGCTGATTTGATTATTTCATGGAGGATACACTCAAATATCAATATCTTTAGTTTCTTTTTTGTGTTTTTTTGTCAGATTCTGCAAATAAAGATCTCTCTTGCCAATGTTCTGTGATCCACGTCAGGGTAGAGGTTTGGGGTTTCAACATTCAATCTCCTTCAGTAGGATATGGCTTCAGTTCTTCTTCAGTATGGAACCCCTGACTTCAACTGTGCTTGGTGTCCCAGTCCAGAGGCTCTCTGTTTTCCTGCTCCCTGAGGTGAAGGAGTATCAGTCACTCAGCTGAGCAAAGTAGGGGAGCTCATTTAGGCCTTCTTTACCAAACTTTCAACATTCTTCCCAGGTTTAGCTCCACCTTCATTTTCAATACAGAATTTCCTAACGCTGCTGATTGCTGAGACCTGTGAAGATTTGGGTTTGTAATTTAGGTTTCTGCTTAGTTTTTCCCATAGACAACTTAGGATTCAGCCTTTTCTGGTCTGCAGAAATATCCATTCATTCTTATGCTTTGCATCTCCCCAAATTTTGCTGCCATTAAAAAAATAGATTTTAAATTTTAGAGCAGTTTTAGGTTCACAGCAAAGTTGAGTGGAAAGTACAGCAATCTCTTTCCACTTATGCACAGCCTCTTCCATTATCAACATTCCTTACTGGAGTGTTACCTTGGTTACAATTGATGAACCTACATAGACACATCATTATCACCCCCAAGTCAATAGCTTACCGTAGGGTTCACTCTTGATGTTGTACATTCTATGGGTTTGGACAAATATATAATGACATGTATCTGCCATGGCAGTATCGTAAGTGTAGTTTTGCTGCCCTAAAAATCCTTTCTGTTCTGCTTATTCATTCCTCTCTCCCACAACCGCTGCCATTATTCTTTTTCCCCAAGACTCCTTGTGCTTGTAAGTTTATGCTTTCCTTTAAAATAATACCTTTTAAAGAAAAATAATACCATTTAGAGTTTTGTTAGTGAGAATTTACAAAGAAGAAGAGGTAAGTGTGTATGTTCAATCTGCCACATGATAACCAGCCTGAAAAAATATTTTAAAAACAGACCAATGTACATTTTATTTAGTTTCTCAAGTCTGATAAAAAACAACAGATCAATATTTTGTAGTCAAAAGTCAGTTTTCAGGAAATTTAATTTTTGCTGTATTAGAAACACTTAGTGTTTTTCTTTGTCCTAAAGAGAAAACATTTAAATTTGGGAAGAATATTTTACCCTTTCCCATCAAAAACACTTATAAGCCCTCAACACTTATAAAACTTTAAAGTGATTATTTTGTTCCAATATTTAATTTATAGGAAATCGGAGCCTGGAGATTAGGTGGCATTTTGGAACTGTACTTTCTGTTCCTGGAAGAAATGAAACTTGAGCCTAGGTGCTTTGAGGGAGGAGTGATAGTGATGGAAAAGGAGTGAAGAGGGGAATTACGGGTTAGGAAGAGAATCAGTAAGATGCTGGCCAGAGGAAAAGTTGTCTCTTGGCTGAAGTATAACTGGCTTTGGTGTCATTTATTCTCCTTTTGGCTCCTTCTTCATCAGGGATCTAATGCTTCCCACATGTTTAATTTTTTTCTCTTGAGGAGGAAGGCAGTTTGTATAACACACACAGACTCTAATATGTGTTACTTCTCTTAGGAATATTTACATTTTCAAAGAGGGTATGGGAAGTGGTGTCCTAGGATACCTAAATGATGAAATTTTAGATGTCTTAATTATTTAAGTAGGGTAATTATTTTGCAATAGTAGTTGTTTGCAGGTGCTTCTCAGTTTATTTCTATTCTGGCTATTTTGTGAGACCATCCTGAACCCCCTGCATACCCCCCAAAAGGGGAGATTTCTGAAAATCTTTCTCCTGGTTAGATATTTAGCTTAGTTTGAACTTTATTCAACTGTTGTTGTTATAACTGTTTTGTTTTTCATGAAAAAAACTTTTTTTAAACTAGCAACATTTGGAATTCCATTGCACAGTTCATGTAATCTCAAATTTTCCCTTTCAATGCAATGGTAAAAACCAGGATTTAAAAAGTGAATCAGAAATAATGCAAGTGTAAAGGATATATCATTTTTTGCCTGTAAATTATTTATATGATTATAAAACCCAAGGGTACAAATTAAGCAATGATAATTAATTAGAGTTTAGGAAAGACTGGATATCAATAAATACATAAAAATATAGACTTTTACACTAACAATAATTAGTTATAAAAATATATTAATAAAATGATTGCCTTCAGGGCACCTGGGTGGCTCAGTGGGTTAAAGCCTCTGCCTTCAGCTCGGGTCATGATCTCAGGGTCCTGGGATTGAAGCCCACATCAGGCTCTCTGCTCAGCAGGGAGCCTTACCCTCCCCCCTCTGCCCACCTGCCTCGGTCTACTTGTGATCTCTGTCAAATAAATAAATAAAATCTTTAAAAAAAAAGAAGGCATTCATAATAAAAAATATCAATAACCTTAGCAAGAAACATGTGAAAAGCAGATGAAGAAGGCGTATAGTTGTATTTGATTGAAACTGAATTAGAATGAATATTAAAAAGATATTAATTTTTCCTAATTTCATTTAAAGATTTAATATACTTTCTTTTTTTAAAAAAGATTTTATTTATTTATTTGACAGAGAGGGAGAGAGAGCAAGCAAGCACAGGCAGACAGAGTGGTAGGCAGAGGCAGAGGGAGAAGCAGCTCCCTGCCGAGCAAGGAGCCCGATGTGGGATTCGATCCCAGAACGCTGGGATCATGACCTGAGCCAAAGGCAGCTGCTTAACCAACTGAGCCACCCAGGTGTCCCATAAAGATTTAATATACTTTCAATTAAACACACTGACATTTATTTTTTTGAGCAGGACACTATTTTTCTAAAGTTTATATGGAAGAATAAACTGGCAAGATATGCAAGGAAGTGTTCATAAAAGTTATGTATGATTACCATAATTGCCATATAATAGAATATATTATTAAATGATAGTAACTAAAAGAAATGTGTTTATGATCCAGAAATAGATCAGTAGAAAAGGTTAGGCCAGAAACAGACTTTAATATACATCCAAACTTAATAGATGCTTAAGTAGGCATCATGAATATATAGTTTATAAGTATTCAATAACTAACATTGGTTAGAAAAGTTTATGAATTTAATTTAGATTCTTACATTTTCTAAAGAAATTCAGATGTCCTGAATTTTAAATTAAAACTGTCAAACTATAAAAAGTTAGAAGAATACATATAGAAATAGCTGATACTTGTATATAGAAGAACTTTCTAGGCTTAAATTGAAGGATGAAATTACACAGAAAATTTTGATAGGTTTTACCAGAAAAGAAAACCCTTTAAGAAAAATTAAAACCCTGGGTGCCTGGGTGGCTCAGTGGGTTAAAGCCTCTGCCTTCACCTCAGGTCATGATCTCAGGGTCCTGGGATCGAGTCCCACATCGGGCTCTATGCTCAGCAGGGAGCCTGCTTACCTTCCTCTCTCTCTGCTTGCCTCTCTGCCTACTTGTGATCTCTAATTGTTAAATAAATAAAATCTTTTTAAAAAAATTAATACCCTACAATAAAAGACAAATATAAATCTAGATAAAACAATTGGCTTATGTATATATATATATATATATATATATATATATATATATGGAAAAGAGGCATTATTTTCACTATATTAAAAAATACGTATCTATAAGAAAAGCTACAATTCTGTTAAAATAAACTGGCAAAGAAAAAGAACACTTACAGAGTTCTGGAAGAGACTGGATGAGAAAATACAACTGGAGAGAAAATGTTTAACCTTTCTAGTAGTCAGAAAAATGTGAAATGAAATAAGAATTAAAAGGTATTATATTCTTGGGGCGCCTGGGTGGCTTAGTCATTAAGTGTCTGCCTTCAGCTTGGGTCATGATCCCAGGGTCCTGGGATCAAGCCCCACATTGGGCTCCCCTTCTCCTTGTCCCTCTGCCTGCTGCTCCCCCTACTTGTGCTCTCTCTCTCTCTGTGTCAAGTAAATAAATAAATAAAATCTTTAAAAAAGGTATTATATTCTTATTACAATTTTTAAAATGATAATAATTGGTGCTACTGTGAAGGCTTGTTACTATCTCTGGGAGTCTGAATTAGAACCTTATGCACCTTAGCCATATACAACAGGAGATTTAACAAAGAAGGCCTTTGAAACAATAATATGGGTTAAGGAAATCTGGTCTAAAGAAAAACCTTATGACAACAAAGCACAAGCAACAGAAGCAAAAATAAACAAGTGGGACAATATTAAACTAAAAAGCTTCTATACAGTAAAGGAAACAATCAGCAGAGAGAACAGGTAACCTAATAATGGGAGAAAATATTTACAAACCATGTAGATGATAAGGTGTTAATATCCAAAAAATGTGAGGAACTATTACAGCACAAGATAAAAGACAACAGCAAATAACCCAATTAAAAAAATGGGCAAGGTGCTTGAATAGACATTTCTACAAAGAAAACATACCATTGGCCAACATGTATTTGAAAAGATGCTCAACATCTCTAGTTATCAGGGAAATGAAAATGAAAACCACAATGAAATATCACCTCCCACCTGTCAAGATGGCTATTATCAAAAATCAAAAGATAATGAATGTGAGTGAGGATTTGAAGGAACTTGAATCTTTGTACAGTTCTGGTGGAAAATTAAACTGGTGTAGCCACAATGGAAAACAGTATGAACAATCCTGAAAAAATTAAAAGCAGAGCTATCATATGACCCAGCAATTCCACTTCTGGATAAATATTTAAAAGAATTGAAACCAGTTATTTTGAAAAGATACATGTCCCATGTTCAACGTAACATTATTCAAAATATCCAAGAAAAAACTTAAATGTCTATTGATGGATGAATGGATAAAGAAAATGTGGTATTATATATACAATCCAGACTTAAAAAAGAAAAACTTAAAAAAGAAGGAAATCTTGCCATATGTAACAACAGGGATGAACCTGGAGAACATGCTGAGTGAATTATAAGCCAGCTACAGAAGGTCATATACTACGTGATTCCACTTGAGGTATCTAGAATAGTAAAACTGATAGAAACAGAGACTAGAATAGTGGTTGCCAGGATTGAGGGGAGGAGTAAATGTGGAGATGCTGTTCAGTGGGTCAGTCATGCAAGATGAGTAAGTTCTAGAGATCTTCTGTACAACATTGTGCCTGTGGTGAACAGTACCGTATTATGCACTTAAAAATTTGTTAAGAAAAGGCAGTACTCAAGTTGAGTATACTTATCGATAAGAAAGTTAAAATCCAAATATAGATTTAAAAACTGATGCATAAATGCTTTTTTTTTCCAGAAACAGAAGATTTTTATTAAGCTGCCTATTTAATTTTTTTTTTACTTTATTTAAGCTTTATTTAAACATATGATGTAACCCCACCACCCTCCCCCAACCCCTCTTCCCCCCACCCCCCTCAGTTTGCTTTATGACATTAAGAGTCTCTTTTGGTTTTTCTCCCTCCCGATCCCATCTTCTTTCATTTTTACTTTTCCTACCACCTTAACTCCCACCCCCGTTGCATCTCCACTTCCTCATATCAGGGAGATCATGTGGTAGTTGTCTTTCTCCAGTTGACTTATTTCGCTAAGCATAATACGCTCTAGTTCCATCCATGTCGTCGCAAATGGTAAGATTTCATTTCTTTTGATGGCTGCATAGTATTCCATCGTATATATATACCACCTCTTCTTTATCCATTCATCTGTTGATGGACATCTAGGTTCTTTCCATAACTTGGCTATTGTGGACATTGCTGCTATAAACATTCGGGTACACGTGCCCCTTTGGATCACTACGTTTGTATCTTTAGGATAGATACCCAGTAGTGCAATTGCTGGGTCATAAGGTAGCTCTATTTTCAATTTTTTGAGGAACCTCCATGCTGTTTTCCAGAGTGGTTGCACCAGCTTGCATTCCCACCAACAGTGTAGGAGGGTTCCCCTTTCTCCACATCCTCGCCAGCATCTGTCATTTCCTGACTTGTTCATTTTAGCCATTCTGACTGGTGTGAGGTGGTATCTCTTTGTGGTTTTGATTTGTATTTCCCTGATGCCCAGTGATGTGGAGCACTTTTTCATGTGTCTGTTGGCCATCTGGATGTCTTCTTTGCAGAAATGTCTGTTCAT
>ML110358.1:5473-67155 GCA_003697995.1 Taxidea taxus jeffersonii | reverse complement strand
TACCTACATGTCAATTTGTGAAAGGGGCAAAATGATTTTTCTCCTACCAAATTCCTGCGTGGTGTGAGGATACAATGGAGTGCTGAATGTAACTGTTCGGCTACATGACTGTGGGTCAGAAGACTGAGCCGCTGCAGTGCTCTGGGTCAGTGTGGTCCTGTGTCACAAAGATGGAACCCCGGGCTCTGTAAAATACGCACGCGGTCGATCCAAGTAAGGCTCATGCTTCAGGAGTGAGATGCAAGAATATGTATTCTTTGTGAGGCGAAGGTTGTTCTGAAATCAAACCTAAATGTCAAACTCAAGCTGAATTATTTTTATTCACTTCCAAAATCTTATTTAACTCTTTTAAACGTTTAAAGTAACATAATCATGGTTACATGTTACATTTCTATATGGTTATATGTTAACATGTTTTTTAATTTAGAAAAAAATGAAGATTGAAAATTCATCTCCCCCAAACATCAATTATCTTTGCATACGTATGTAATCATAGAGGTGAGAATGCACTAGGTCTGAAATTTTGAAAACAAATTTTAACTTTATGTTTTTTCTATATTTAACATAATTATATTTTAATAATTTTAACATATTTTAAAACAATTTATATTTAATATAATTTTATATGGTCAATATACTTAATAAATATATTTAAAATATTTAATATAATATACTTGAAATATACTTTATATATTCTATTTTTGTTTCTATATCAATTTCATATCAATTCTGTATCAACAGCAATATCAACATACACATACTACATTTTTTGTGTAATTTGTTCTGTTATTTATTTTACAACTGTGCAAAGGTTTACTAAATTATTAATCAGTCAATAGACATTTAGTCTGTTTCCTTTTTTAGCCACAATGTAACTGATACATACATATGTATTATAGATAGATATAGAGATATATTTATCTCTTTACACATCTATGGAAGCAATCCTAATAATAAATTCCAGGAATTGGAATTAGTGGGTCAAAGACTTCTACATCTGCCAAATTTAAATTTGGTAATACTATCCTCCAAAAATTTAAGCCTGATTTACGTTCCCACATAAAGCGGATGAGTGCCATCCTCTCATATCTTCACTGATAGGATATTACCAATCTGAAAATATCTCATTGTTTTAATTTGTATTTATTTAGGGGTGTCTGTGTGGCTCAGTTGGTTAAGTGGCTGCCTTCAGCTCAGGTCATGATCGCAGGGTCCTGGGATCGAGCCCCGCATCGGGCTACCTGCTCAGTGGGGAACCTGCTTCTTCCTCTCTCTCTGCCTGTTGCTCTGCTTAGTTGTGCTCTCTATCTCTCTGTCAAATAAATAAATAAAATCTTTTAAAAATCCATTTAACTTTTATTTATTTAAATATAAATGAGGTTGAAAAGGTTTTATGTATTTTGGGGTCATATGAATTACAATTTCACTACATTTTATCTCATCCTTTTCCCATTGTCTTATCCAGGCAAGTATAACCCTTATCTGAAATGCTTATTTGCCAGAAAAGCCCTTTGATACTAAAAATATTTGTTTTGTTCCAAATACGTATTGTAGCTATTTTGCTGTTTTCAACAACTATTAGCTGTTTTCAACAACTATTAGCTGGTTTTATCTGAGGACTGATTAACCACTGCATTGGTCTACTGGTGTAATGCTCTGTCCTACATTTTTTAAAACTTCATTATTATTTTTTTAACTATAAAGTGCCATCTTAAGCCCAGATAATTTATATACATGTTTTGCTTTGGAAGTGGGTTTTTAAAGGTGGGGCATGAGTTTCAAATAACATCAGTTTGGGAAAAACATGTAAGCTGGAATGTGTCACAACAGTGAATATGATTTATGGTTACTCTTAGGCTATCATCACTCTGAGAAGAACGTCTCTAGTCCTCACTGCACTGGTTCCAAGACATGATGTTATCATTTTGGACTTTCTTGGGGGCAATTTTATCTTCTCCAAAGGGTAGTCAGTGTGGTTTCTGTTTTTTTGTTTGTATATAATTTAAAGAATATCAATCAATCAATCAAATTCTAAGTATTTATTTTATGTTTATTATATTCCAGGAACTTTAACCAATCTAAGTAAAAACTAAAGTTATAAATCAAGTGACAAAAAGACACTTGACATACTCTTTTGTGTTATCCTTTTGAAAGTTATATTAAGAGGGAAAGAAATTAGACTTTAAATTTTTTTCCTCAGAAAACAGACTAAATCTCCTTTCAAGGATAAAGAGGTGCTCAAAAGCTATTCATATTTGGCCTATATTGCCAAACTTGAACTTTTTTTTTTCTTAGATTTTATTTATTTATTTGACAGACAGAGATCACAAGTAGGCAGAGAGGCAGGCAGAGAGAGAGGAGGAAGCAGGCCCCCTGTTGAGCAGAGAGCCCGATGCGGGGCTCGATCCCAGGACTCTGGGATCACGACCCTAACTGAAGGCAGAGGCTTTAACCCACTGAGCCACCCAGGCGCCCCAAACTTGAACTTTAAAAAAAAAGATTTATTTATTTGGAAAGAGAGAGAATGAAAGAGAGAGCATGAGAGCAGGGAGGGTCAGAGGGAGAAGCAGACTCCTTCTGTTCAGGGAGACTGACTCAGGACTCGATCCGGGGACTTCCAAGATCATGACCTGAGCTGAAGGCAGTCGCCCAACCAACTGAGCCACCCAGGCACCCCAAACTTGAACTTTTTGTCTCACCAAACAGCAGAAATAGTTAACCACAAAAATAAAAGATCAAATTTTGAGGATATGACGCTAAATAGAAACCAAGAAAAGAATCCAAGGGTTTTGATTCCTAATCATCTGGTGTTATTCCAAGATTTCCCCTAAGAATATATTCTTCTAGTCTCTTCTACAGATCTGCTGATTACCCAAAGTCATATGCAGCCCCTGTGGTCTCATCAAGGAAACGTGTTATGTCAACCTCCAGGGACCATCTTGATGCTAAGAAATTAGTCCTCCATTTTTTCTACCTGGGTCTATAAGAGCATCCACATCTGTGTTGTTTTCTTCTGGGGCCAGCAGGAAGTCTTTGCCTTGGGGTTTTGGTTGAAGGCTCCTAAAAGCCTCTGGAAGGCTGGGTATTTTGGCCAAATGGGGGGCAGACAGGGGAAGAATGCTAATGCTAACTTTTTATTACAGTGACCTCTTTTCTCTATAATTTAACTACCCTATGACAACTACTCCATTTTACTTTTCCTCTGAGGTGGGGATATATCATGACCCTATCACTTTAGTCAAATCATTGGAAAAATCACACAGCTATCACAGTGCTTCTGGAAGAAACTAGAATCTAATGCATGAAGCCAGTTCAGGGCTTGAGGTCATCCCCTTTCGGACAAGTTGAGATCTTTGTAACTACATCTACATCATTTCTGGTGCATTTGTCTCACATCACCCTATTGCTATTTTCTACTTATATTAACTGCACAGTCTTCCATAAAATCCAGGTAACAAATCCCAACCTGTGGAAAAAATATTACTATGTGTTCTCTCTAAATTACTTGGGAAATTAAAACTAGGTAAGCCTCAATGATTAGAGAAAATTAAGAAAACTTTCTTTCTTTTACTTTGGTATAATGTATTTGACTGTGGAAAATAAATTTACTATAATAACTTTGAAGCTGAGAAGTTTTCACCAAAGATAAGTATTTTATTTGAAAACTGAAATATTCATGACAACAATCTGTGTTCTACTCTGTCTTTATTTTTTCCCAGCTTACTAGTTGAATATGCTATTAAGTGAAGCAGTCCAGGATTCTCTGGATCACACAGCAGAGTAGATATTTTATCATGTCCACTTAATAATTTTAGTCTTTTTTTTCTTGCTTCTATTATCAAAGAATCAACATGACAAGGGATCCGAATGATGTATATTTCCTTCCTTCTGCTGTTCTGCTATTTTAATATTTGTCTCCCTTCCTTTGTTAGGTCACTATTATCCTAGCATTCTCTATTCCAATTATGAGTCTGTCTTTTATGAATCCAGCTCTCTTTATTCTTAGCTATATTAGAGTCAATCTTTTTCAGTTTACTTTTTTTAAAAATTACTCTATACACCACAGTCTCCTTCCTTCCCTCTCCATTCATCCCTATTGCTATGCACCTTTCTCCTGAAAGCTAATTGCTTGTTTCAATGTTTCTAAAAAACTACCAGAAGACAAATATATCCAAAGTTGCCATTTTACTACTCGACAGAATATCCTCCCGGAATCTCCTGGTATTCTATGCTACAGAAGACCTTTTCTTTCAGAGAAGTTACTGAAAGAGATCAGATTTAACAGTATTTCATAGGATAAGTAAATATTTAGTAGATCCAATTATAACCTAAGTAAAAAAGGTAACATTGACACTATGAAGTAACTGAGACTTATAGCACCTTGATAAGAATATAATATTCAGGGGTGCGTGGGTGGCTTAGTCAGTTGAGTGTCTGACTTCAGCTCAGGTAGTGATCTGAGGGTCCTGGATTTCAAGCCCTTCATTGGGCTCCGCACTCAGTAGGGAATATGCTTCTTGCTCTGCCCCTCCCTCTGCTTGTGCTCTCTCTCAAATAAATCTTTGAAAAAAGAAAAAAGAATATAATATCCAGGTCATGATAGGAAGTAGTTTCCCTATACTTTGTGTTTTTCAAAACTTATCTTGGATACGGAACTCAGCCCTGGTTGTCACGGTTCCAAAAGGTCATTGTTGACATCAAGGGGATGTGGAAGATGGTTATAAGGTGATAACAGACTTGATAACCTTGTTATAGGAAAAATCACTGTAGGAAATTAAACATCTTGGCCTAAAGAAAAGTTAGGGTTTTTTTTAGCTTAAAATATTTAAATGGCTGTCATAGGAAGAGAGATTAGATACGATATATATTCAATAAAGTTGAAATGCTTTGTCTTATGAATGAGGAAGAATATTCCTACTTAGCAAAAGGATGATGATTGTAAATTGGAATTTTCCAACACTGAAGTAGTTTGTATTATGTGTTTGAATAAACAATGAGGGGCTTCAATGGCTGGGCAGATGCTCGCCTCATCTAGGATGGGTTGCCAGACTTGATGGCTTATCTGTTCCTTAAAATTCCCAACATTCATTAGTTCTCAGAAAATATAGATCAGGTACTCATTTTATTCTTACCAGGTACACAGACGATGTGAAAGGAAGACAATGGAAAAATCCAACGACAGCTCAGAGTACGGTTTTATCTTGGTGGGCTTCTCAGACCGCCCCAAGCTAGAGCTGGTGCTCTTCATAGTAAATTTCACCCTATACTCAGTGGCTGTGTTGGGAAATTCATCCATAATCCTCGTATGTATCTTAGACACTCGACTCCACACCCCAATGTACTTCTTTCTGGCCAATCTTTCCTTTCTAGATCTGTGCTTCAGTACTAGTTGCATCCCACAGATGCTGGTGAACCTCTGGGGCCCTGACAAGACCATCAGCTATGCGGGCTGTGTGGTCCAGCTTTTCTCCTTCCTTTCCGTGGGGAGTGTCGAGTGCATCCTCCTGGCAGTGATGGCCTACGATCGCTACGCGGCCGTCTGCAGGCCCCTGCACTATCTGGTCATCGTGCACCCCCAGCTGTGCTTACGACTGGTGGCTGTGGCCTGGGGGAGCGGGCTGATCAATGCCATCGTCATGTCCCCCCTCACAATGACTCTTTCCAGATGTGGCCGGCGCCGGATCAACCACTTCCTCTGCGAAATGCCAGCGCTGATCAAGATGGCTTGTGTGGACGCCCGTGCAGTGGAGATGCTGGCCTTCACCTTCGCCATTCTCATCGTCCTCCTGCCCCTCGCTCTTATTCTCGTCTCCTATGGCTACATCGCCGCCGCGGTGCTGAAGATCAAGTCTGCGGCCGGGCGCCGGAAGGCATTCAACACCTGCAGCTCCCATCTCACCGTGGTCTCCTTGTTCTACGGGAGCATCATCTACATGTACATGCAGCCAGGAAACAGCTCCTCCCAGGACCAAGGCAAGTTCCTCACCCTCTTCTACAACCTGGTAACGCCCATGCTCAACCCACTCATATACACCTTAAGGAATAAAGAGGTAAAAGGGGCGCTGAGAAAGGTTTTGGGGGGGCAACAATGAGCAGAGCAACAAAGGCAGTCCTAGGTGAATTTTTTTTTTTCAAATACCACAGTTTACTTTGTGTTTATAATAAAATTAGCTCATGTGTCAAACCCTTGGGTTTTTAAAAATATGGATAAATACCCTGAAGTGCATCCAGAGTCAACAGGAACCAACCATAGCCACACGTAATACGGATCTATCTCAGCAAAATAATATTTGGTAAAAAGAATTAAGTCTTAGAACAGTAAGATGATTTTCACAGAGAAATAAAATAAACGTGTTAAGGGGTGCCTGGGTGGCTCAGTGGGTTAAAGCCTCTGCTTTCAGCTCAGGTCATGATCTCAGGGTCCTGAGATCGAGCCCCATGTCGGGCTCTCTGCTCTGCAGGGAGCCTGCTTCCTCCTCTCTCTCTGCCTGCCTCTCTGCCTACTTGTGAACTCTGTCAAATAAAAAAAACAAAAAAAAAACCCAAAAAACATGTTAAAGATTTTATTCAACTCAATTAATGAAGGAATCAGTCACACTTAATAACCAGTTTTAAAAAAAAAAAAGTCAAGGGGCTCCTGGCTGGCTCAGTGGGTAGAGACTGAAATTCTTGATCTCAGGATTGTGAGTTCGAGTCCCACATCAAATATGGAGATTACTTTAAAAAATAAAATCTTGGGGCGCTTAAGTGGCTCAGTTGTTAAGCCTTTGCCTTCTGCTCAGGTCATGATCCCAGAGTCCTGGGATGGTGCCCCACATTGGGTTCCCTGCTCAGCGGGAAGCCCACTTCGCCCTCTCTCACTCCCCCTGCTTGTGTTCCCTTTCTCACTCTCTCTCTGTCAAATAAATGAATAAAGTCTTTGGAAAAAGATTTAAAAAAATAAAATCTTATAAAAAGGAAAAAATAAAAAGAAGTCAAATACCACAAATTCATAAGACACGAGGGAATGTTGCAATGAATGTGCAAAAGGAGACATGAAATTGCTCCTTTGCTGTGGGGAGAGAAGCCAATCCCTTTTCTACCTGACAGAACTGAATTCACATGTCGCTGACAAGAGTTATTTTGCATTGCTCTCAGTTTATCTATAATTTACAATTAATAATAATATATAATATATAATTTACACATCAGAATCCAGTACTGTGTAATTTTCTACTGAAAGATAGATTTTCCTCTACAAAGTTAACTGCATATCTTATTTACGTTATAAAAGTAAGTATACAGTCTCAAGCCTCTCAAAGAATGGATGTAGATATCTTCATCCAATTTTGTTAAATAACAAAACTATGGTTTATAGATTCTATGTAAATTAGAGCAGGTCACACAGGAGATAAGTGGGGTTCAGAAGTGGTGTGTACAAGTCTGAACCTTTGCTGTTGTCCACTGAATAACATTGCTTTTGCTACCGAGTGTATAATGCATGTACAGGTCACCTAATCATTAGCCCCAGCCTTGTTTTATCTACTTGTACAGTCATCCCAGCATGCTGGATAGGCGGTAGTCCCTATAGGAGAATTCTACCCCTCAGAAATTCACTCATTTTTCTTTAATACCATGACATTACCTGTCCCCCCAGTGCCCATGCAAATCCCCAGTCCAAATCCTTCCCATACTCCAGTGGTTAGCTTAAAATCACATAATATTTGTAAAATTATCTGAGCCTCTTTGATTTAAAAATGTTCTGTACTACACAGAGTAAAGACCTCAAACAGGTTGCATTTTATACACTGAAATAACAGTTTTTCTCTTTAATATTATTATATTTATATGTCTCCTATTAGTCTATAAATTCCTTGATCATAAAGCTGTTATTTAATCCTTTTAGCACCATTTCGGGTATTAAGTTGTTATTAAAATGCCTTGTAGATAGTATGCAATCAGTAATAACCTGGGAAATTATTAATTTTAACTGATTAATTACATCCAGAAATCAGTCCTTCACTTTAATTGATGCATTTATTCTGTCTGTTCTTTAAGATTACAAGTGGATCTATCACAGCACAGTCCGAGTTTACATTTGCTGTTAATGTTTTATAATTTTTTTCTTAATTCAATGTAAACCCTATAAGAGAGGGAAAAAAGCCACTGAGGAATTTCTGTGTGTATCAAAAGTCATCCCCAACTTTTAGGAGATGAAACCTTTTCCTTCCCTACATATGAATCACAAACTCAAGGGGAATTACTATGAATTCTGTCATGGTCTAGAGGCTGTTTGTACAGTAACAACAGTTCAGAATTTTAAACCTCTTCAGATTGACCTAAGAAAGCTATTTCTGTCCTCATTAAACTCATTTTCTTCCATATAATGCCTTCAAAGTCCCCATTTCATTATTCCTTATTTAGAAAAATTATTCAAACATCTTATGATTAAACTGTCTAGTCCTTAAACACCTCAGTTTATTTATTTTTTATTTTTTTAAATTTTTATTTTACTTCCAGCTAGTTAACATAGAATAAACACCTCAATGGGATTCCTCATTTGTATACAGTAATATGCTTCTCAGAGGCTGGATACAGGTTTCCATGAAGATGCCCCAGAAATTAAGAAAACATTCCTCCTTCTGAATTGACACTTGTCATTAATTTTTCATGGTGTATATAGTAATTGTTAGCATCCAGATTTAGCCCTGGATCTCAGAAAATACCCCTTTTCTTCCCTCTCTAGTCTTTAACTTTTATTTCCCTTCACTAAAGAGCAGTGGGAAGAGCAGAGACCATTTACTGAAAGTTAGAATTGAATCCCAGCTCCGTCGTATTTTAAATGTGTATCCTTGCTTATGCTACTTTGAAACCTAGGTTATTTTGTTGTAAAATATGAATCATTCCACAAATCTAATGGGGTTGTTCAAGCTGTTAATACTGTGTTTACATTAATGTAAGTGTTTGCTGTAACTATGAAGAGCAAGATGATTATCCGGTCGTTTGAAAGCATGTGTGGTTGAGAAGAGCAGCCAGGGAGGGAAGCTCCTCTGCAGTGGGTAGGGACCAGTGGGCCAGCCTAGGGCAGAAGGCTGACCGTGGGCCCACCACCCCTAGGGTATGCAGCTATTTAGCCTCAGGGTCAGAACGCATCCTTAGATGGAGGAAATACACAGCATGTATATCCACTGAAGAGGAGTAACTCCCAGGTTTTGACTCTTCCTCCATCAAGTCATCAAAACTCTGAACAAATGGTTAAATTGCCCTAAAATGGTTTTGGAAAGATTCAACAGCATTGCCAAATTATTTCTACTTTGAGTCTCTACTTATATCTATAAACATTGCTAATGTTATTTAATTTAAGAGTAAGGACGTTAGCTAATTTGATTTTCCTATTTTTTTTAAAGACCTTATTTATTTATTTGAGAGAGAGATTGAGAGAATGAGTGAGAGGGCAGAGAGAGAGGGAGAAGCAGACTCCCCACAGAGCAGGGAGCCCAATGCTGGATTCATGACCTGAGCTGAAGGCAGACGCTTAACCAACTGAGCCATCCAGGCACCCTCATTGTCTTGTTTTAATTCTCAGTGTAAAAATTCTGTAAGCTGAACTATGATAAATGCCTCTCATAATATTGACTGGTAGTAAACATTCCAACATGATCATATCATAATAGTAGTTTCAGGGAAAGAATATAGTCAGACTAAATTAATTATTAGAAATATCTGAGCCCTAAAAACTTCCTGAATTATTTGAGGAATAATAAATACTACCTTTGTTTGAGGAACTTCACAATTTTTTAAAGATTTATTTATTTATTTTAGAGAGACAGCACAAGCAGGGGGAAGGGCAGGAGAACGAGAAGGAGAGAAGCAGACTCCCTGCTGAGCAGGGAGCCTGAGGTGGGGCTCCATCTCACAACCCTGAGATCACAACCTGAGCAGAAATCAAGAGTTGGATGCTTAACCAACTGAACCACCCAGGCACCCTGAGGAACTGTATATTTTTGAAGAAAGTCTTCTTTTCTGAAAGCTCCGTACTACATTATTTTTATTAGTGTAATATCAGTTCTGTGAAAAAGGATAGAAATACCAGACTTTGTAAGTCTGGTGGGAGTGATAAATAGGCCCTGCCTTAATTTTCCCTCAGGTTCAATGAGAATACAGTAACAAATACAAAGGGTGACACCATTAATAACCCAGTAATAACCCATCCTAAATTCAACACCACTCTAGAGTAGCCCTAGGACACAGCCACTTGTCAGTTTTGGTTCAGAGAGATGACTTCCAGGACACTCATTTCTGCTCTGTGATATCTGGGTCCTCAGCAAGGATGGCTTAAAAGGTGGAAAATGGCCGTCACGGCTCAGATGAGGCCATATGTCTGGGACCTCATTTCTTCTTCATATAGCATCTTGTGGGTATATAATATCAATATGCTCTTTCACTTACATGCCTGCTGCTTTGTCTGTGATAGTTGAAATACCTGGGTGCTTACAGGGAGCCCTCCTTCTCTACCAAGTGCTTTCAGGGTGGTTAGACTTCTAACCTGTTTGCTGGCTTTCTCTACTGTGAGTGTTCTAAAAAACCATGGTGGAAGGTTTAAAACTTTTTGTGACCAATACTCAAAGTTCCAGAATGTCTACTTTCATGGTATTCTATTGGTCAGGTGAGTCATGAGGACACTAATCCAGAATCAAGGGGGAAAGGAAGAATATATTCTTTCTATTATTAGGGGAATGGCATGACATGTGTATAGGGAAGAAATTGGTGAACATCACGACAACCTACCACAAGCTTGGAAAAGAGTACACAAAAAAGTGTCTTCATGGCCTTGGTAAACAAGGACATCAACAGGGAACAAAAAATACTAACAATATATGAAAAGAAATTAAGTTAGAATTCATCAAAACTTCTGATTATCAAAAGACACTGTTGAGAACATCAAAGAACAGGCTACTGATTTTTGAAGAAAGTATTTACCCTCCATGTACTTAACAGAAAGACTCCTATCCTGAACCTACAAAGAACTCCAGTATCAATCCAAGAGGAAAAATTCAAAATTTTAAAAATGGGCAATCAACTTGAACAAGAGCTTCACAAAAAGAGATCCAAATGGATGACAAACATATAAAAAGATTCTCAACTCAGTACTCATCCAAAACAGTGCGATACGTTCTTACTGTGAATAATGGCTAAAAACCTGAGGAAGAAGACAACACCAAGCGTTGGTGAGGATGTGGAGCAACTCAAACTCTCCTACACTGCTGGTGGGAGTGTTGCTTCGGAAAGCTGTTTGGCAGTTTCTATTCAGATTAATAGACACCATATCAATTATGTATTGCCATATTAACTAACCACCTCAAAGCTTAGTGGCATAAAGCAGTAATTCTTTAACTTGTTCACGATTCTCTGGATCAACAACTTGGGCTGAGTTCAGCCAGATGGTTCTTCCACTGGTCTTGTTCAGGGAAGACAAGACTGGGGAATGGCACTACAGTATTAGGGCTTGCCTGGGACCGGATAGTCTAAAATGACTTCACTCATATGTTCAGTGGTGGCTGTTGATCACTTATCTTCAACAAACTAATCCAGGCTTCTTCACATGACGTCAATGTTCCAAATGGACACTCCCTTTTCAAATTTCTGCTTACGTCATGTTTGCAATGTCCCATTGGCCAAAGTTGCTCACATAGCTGATGTGTGGGGGACTATAAGACATGGATTTAGGGAGGAGGCCATTACTTGACAATAATATATCATCTGCCTATTCTCTGACCTCAAAATTCATTCCTAGGCATATATTCAATGAGAATAAATGTGTATGTCCACCAAAAACTTACACTGTATCTACTGACTGTCAAATCCCCAAAGACTGTCATACACAGCTGTTGATGAAGCCAAGCTGAGTTTATCACACCACCCCAGAAATGGAAAATACTCTCTCAACAGAGCTATTGGTGTCTTAAAAGGGAATAGTTAGGGAAGGATATTTATAAGGTTTTCAGACCTGGCATGAGGGATTATGAGGTGAACTTTGCAAAAACAGATTTGGTTGAGTTTGAGCAGAGCTTTAAAATAGTAGCTTTGGGGGGGCACCTGGGTGGCTCAGTGGGTTAAGGCCACTGCCTTCGGCTCAGGTCAGGGTCCTGGGATCTAGCCCCGCATCAGCCTCTCCGCTCTGCGGACAGCCTGCTTCCTCCTCTCTCTCTCTCTGCCTACTTGTGATCTCTGTTTATCAAGTAAATAAAATCTTAAAAAAAAAATAGTAGCTTTGGGTCCGTGGGCAGAGCAAGGCAAAATTCTTGAAGTAAACCTTGATAAGTGAGCTGTTCCTGGAGCAAGCAGCTGTGTTATTATGGCTTGGTCTCAATGTTATTTAAAATAGGGATTGGAACCTTGCAGATGCCGCTGCTCAGGAGCCACCAGCAGTGTCCAGCTATGGTCAACCCCACTATGTTCTTTGTCATCACTGTGGAGGGCGCACCCTTGGGCTGTGTCTCCCTCTAGCTGTTTGCAGACAGCTGTCCAAAGACAGCAGAAAACGTGCTCTAGGGATCCTGGGTGGCTCAGTCGGTGAAGCATCTGACTTCAGCTCATCTCATGATCTCAGGGTCCTGGCATCAAGTCCCGTGTGGAGCTTTGCAGTCAGCAAGGAGTCTGCTACTCCCTCTCCCTCTGCCCTCCCTACTGCTTGTGCTCCTTCTCTCTCAAATAAATAAAATCTTTAAAAAAGGAAAAGAAAACTTTTGTGCTCTGAGCCCTGGGGAGAAAGGATTTGGTTATAAAGTTTCCTGCTTTCACAGGATTATTTTGCGATTTATTGCCTGGGTGGTGACTTCACCCACCACAATGGCACTAGAAGTAACTCCATCTGTGGGGAGAAGTTTAATGATGAGAATCTCATCCTGAAGCATATGGGTCCTAGCATCTCATCCATGGCAAACACTGGACCCAACATGAAGGGTTCCCAGGTTTCTGTCTGTGTGGCCAAGACTGAATGCGATGGCAAATGTGTGGTCTTGGGCAAGATGGGAGAGGGCAGGAATACTATGGACACCATGGAGTACTTTGGGTCCAGGAAGGGCAAGACCAGCAGGAAGATCACCATTGCTGACTGTGGACAAACCTAATAAATTTGACTTGTGTTTTATCTTAACCACCAGAGTATTCCTTCTGTAACTCAGGAGAGCACCACTTCACCCCATCTGCTCAAAACATCCTATAATCTTTGTGCTCTCATTGCAGTTCTATGGGTTCCATATTTTCCTTACTCCCCTGCAAGTCTAGCTGGATTTCAGGGTTAGGTTTATGATTATGAAACAAAAATTAAACAACAAAAAAGAAAATAAAATATAATGGGAACTGGAAAGTGTGTCTGGGCCCATTTTAATGCAGGGACAGAAAATTATGGCTTTCATACTCCCTACACAATTCAACAGTTTGGTATTCTGAGATTAGTTGGTGATATGAGGATGTAAAGCAGCTTCCTTATTGATTTGTGGGTTTCTCCTGTGTCTTTTTTTTTTTTTTTACAGTGTTTTCTAAATGTCATATATGTTCTGGTTGTAGGAAGTAATCAGTCTTAGTAAGTGGGAATTTTTCAACTCTACATTTAATATTTTGAAGTCAAATTGTATTTAATCCCAATTCCTTTACAGTTTCTGAAGCAGCCGCAGGACTGTGCTCAGGTCTAACTGACAGAACTGTATCCCCAACATACTCCTCATAAGTACTGACCGTATTAGTCCTTCTGGTTTAACAGCTGAAAGCAAGTATTATAAATTAATACCTTCTTATGAGATTGAGCACATTATCTGGTGTTAAGTAGAAAAAGCCCCAATAATTTTATCCTTGTTACCATCCATAACTTTTCGCCTTGCATACTCTCATAAATGTTATCTTGCCGGATACTAACTGATGTTGGAAAGCCAAAATCATTTTATGGCTTTAGTGTTAATTAAGTAATTTAGCAAATGTTATTTATTAGATACTGCAAAAGACACAGTGCAGAGTAATTATCATGTTCTCTGTTCTCTGAGAACTACTAGACCAGTGTGAGAGGAAACAATAAGCACAGATTCACGTAAAAATCCACAGGTACAATTTGCCATAACAACAACAGTACTAATAGCTAACATATGAATGTAATGCATGCCAGGAAGTGTTCTAAGCACTTCATATATTGAATTATTTAATCCTCACCAAAAATATATGATTTAGTTCCTCTTACTGATATTTTTATAGATGAAAGAACTGTGGCATTGGAAGGTTAAGTACACTGACTATCATCCCACAACTAGGTGGCAAAGTTGTGTTTTGACTGCAGGTCACCTGGGTCCAGAGCCCACATTCCTAAACACCATCCTGTTCTGACTCTGTGAGTTCTCTTCATACATCTTACAACGGCTCAATATAAAAGCTATGACTACAAAGTTTAAGATGCTGTAAGAAGGGGTAGGTGTGGGCTAAGTGAGATGTTAATTCCCCCCCTAAGGGAATTAAATTGTTGCTTTAAAGGATGAGGTGGCATTATTCAACAGAGAGAAAAGTAGGTTTCAAGAAGAGGAGGTTAGAAAAAGTTTCACCTGTCAAAGAACCTGGACATGGATAGTGTGGGTGCAGTAGGGAAAGAGGTGACCTTGGGGGAGTAGGTAGGAATCTCATCACACAGGACTCAAAAGACATGTTAAAGAGTTTATATTTCAGCAATAACAGAAACCCATCGAGTTGCTACATGCACAGGGATAACGTGATAATAATGCATCTGTAAATATCACTCCAACTGCCATGTGGACACACTCCCACATACAGATGTGGGCTCCTGGGTATTATACCTGGGTATTACGGAGCAGAGTTGACATCTTTTCAGGATCAGCTCTAAATGTCACTGGACTGTTTTTCTCATTTTGCTGACTTCCAGGGACAAGTCCTCAAGGTACCCTGACCTGGATATCTAAGAGAGCCTAAAGCCTCCTCAAGCCACTGTCTGCTTGTTCCAACAGTTAGCTATGGCAGGTAGAGTGGATATTTTGAGGTTAAGAGCAGAGATAAAATGTTAAACTAGGAACTTTCCACGATCCTCTCTAGTTTTTCAAGAAAGTGACACAGAAAGATTGACATTAAATGGTTTCAAAGGCACATCAAACTGGAAAATAACAACAACAACAACAATAATAGAAGAGTTCAAATATAGCTGCAGACAAGTCTTAATTAAGATTCAAAACATTGAGGGTGCCTGGGTGGCTCAGTGGGTTAAGCCGTTGCCTTCGGCTCAGGTCATGATCCCAGGGTCGTGGGATCAAGCCCCACATCAGGCTCTCGGCTCTTCCTCTCAGCCTGCTTCCTCCTCTCTCTCTGCCTGCCTCTCTGCCTACTTGTGATCTCTGTCTGTCAAATAAATAAATAAAATCTTTAAAAAAAAAGATTCAAAACATTGAACAAGATAACAAAGGACATTTGTGGCAATGAGGTTTTCTTTTTTTTTAAGTTTATTTATTTATTTTAGAGAGAGAAGAGGGGGAGGGGCAGAGGGAGAGGGGGAGAATTCTCAAGCAGACTTCCCACTGAGCATGGAGCCTACGTGGGGCTTGATCTCGTGACCCTAAGATCATGATCTGAGTGGAAACCGAGAGTCAGGTACTTAACTGACTGCACCACCCAGCCACCTGCTATGGTATTTTCTATATACAATAAAGATGGGCCATGAAATCATTTAGCATCGATCTTCACGAACTACACTCTAAGAATTTAAAAGAGGAAGTAATATGGAAACAGAAAATTCAACTGAACCTGAACAGTCATTGACAACAGACCAAACTAAGAGAGAGATCCAAAAATCTAAAATGTGAATCCAGGGGTGCCTGGGTGGTACAGTTGGTAAAGCAACCAGCTCTTGGTTTCAGGTCAGGTCATGATCTCAGGGTCGTGAGATCAAGTCCTGTGTCAGGCCCCCCCACTCAACATGGAGTCTGCTTGAGATTCTCTCCTTCTCCCTCTGCCCCTCCCACTGGTGCTCTCTCTCTAAAATAAATAAATAGGGGCGCCCGGGTTGCTCAGTGGATTAAGCCGCTGCCTTCGGCTCAGGTCATGATCTCAGGGTCCTGGGATCGAGCCCCACGTCAGGCTCACTGCTCTGCGGACAGCCTGCTTCCTCCTCTCTCTCTCTGCCTCTCTGCCTACTTGTGATCTCTGTCTGTCAAATAAATAAATAAAATCTTAAAAAAAAATAAATCTTTAAATAAAATAAAATGTGGATCCAGGTTAAAAGTGTAAATATTTATAGGCTAAAAACAAGAAGAAGAAATGGAAAATTAGAGTACAAATCAAGGAAACTGAAAGCAGGAAAACCATCAAGAAAGATTAATGAAATCAAGAGCTGAATCAATAAAATTGATGAACTTCTTGCCAGACTAGACAGAAAGAGGGAGAGAGGACACAAGTTACCAATATCAGAAATGAAAGAGGGGTCATGAGCACTGACCCCAGGGACCTTAAATAAATAATAAAGGGGTACTATGAACAAGCTGGACCATGAATTTGATAAACTAGATGAAATGGACCAATGCCTTAAAAGAACAAACTAATACAACTCAGATATGGAGAAATAGATAATCTGAATAAATATTTCAATTAAAGAAATTGAATCAATAACTAATACTTTCTCAAAGCATGAAGCAGTAGGCTGCACTGGCTACACTGGTACATTCTACAAAATGCTTACAAACACACCCATCTTCCACAGCCTCCTCTAGAAAATTACAAGAAGCAGAAAAACTTCCTAACTTATTCTATGAGACCAGCATTACCCTCACAGCAAAACCAGGCAAAAACACCCATATATTTGCTGTCACAACTCAGAGGGTCTAGAAGCATTCATATCCCAAGGACTGTGAGCAAACTTCATACTCAAATCTTGATTTATAACATTACTCTCCAATAAGAGGAATCTGGGCTTTCTGAAGAAACAGCCAACTTTAGGAATAAGGAAGGGAATATACAAGATACTCTTGGAGCATTTTATGGTACCAGACAGTAAGGAAGTACTCCAAGACAGAACACGATGGGAGAGTATCAAAGTGACATGGCAGGCAACTGAAAAACTCCCAGTGGCCAAAGCCATAGCAATTTGAGCAACAAAATAAATGTGTTGCTATAACCCGAAGTATAAAATAAATATCTGATCCATTGATATAAATAAACACTAAATACATAGGAGAATAGACATAGGTCTTATGCAGAAAAATTCTAAATAATTGGGTACCTGGGTGGTGCAGTGGTTAAGCATCTACCCTCAGTGCAGGTCATAATCTCCGGGTCCTGGGATCGAGTCCTGTGTCGGGTTCCTTGCCCCATGGGAAGCCTGCTTCTCCCTCTGCCTCTGTTTGCTGCTCCCCCTGCTTGTGCAGTTGCTCTCTCTGTCAAATAAATAAATAAAATCTTAAAAAAAATTATAGGTTTAGACAGACTACACATTTGTCTTAAATACCTACGGAGCATTTGCCAGAAGTGCCCATGTCTTAGACATAATGAATGTTTTAATTAATTCTAAAAAGCAGGACTCTTAGAGATATAATTTTCTGATCTATAGTTAATCTAGAAAGTAAAACTTATAGTTAGTCTTGAAAGCAAATGGACATGATCCATACCTAGAATTTTCTACAAAGGCTATATGTATTCATTTTACCAATTATAAAACATTGATAAAATACTGAAAGCACTACATATTATTTTCTGGAGTTTTTCTAAATCAGTGTTTACATGAAATTTACAGCCTCAAATAGTTAAGAAAGAAATTAGTAAGATCGTATCTTATTCTTCATTTCTAGGATTATTATGCCCTTTTATCTTTTATTGCTTTTTTGGTTTTGTCAACCCTCATTTTATATCTTCCTGGGCTTTGTTTTAGTGTGTGTACATTCTTTTTTCAGTTCCAAGTAAATGATTCTTTCCCATACTTCTCTAAAGTATATTTAAGCCCATTTATTATATATTCTATGTAGAATATCATGAGATTGGTTACTTCTCTTTTGGAAGACTACACTTTGCTCCTATATTACTGCAAGTTAACCATTGAATAACCAAATTATGTATTGGCGAACAGCATTTCTCTTATATAACAATTAACTATTTTGTCTTCTCTATTACCAACATACATCAAGGATTTTCAATTACATTGTTGAAATACCTCTTAAACTGTTCTCTTTCTTTTATTCCTATTCTATGGATTACTTCATACCCCATGTCAACGGGAAGACTGAACCCTGCTTCTTAATGGTATTAACATATAATCCCATCTAACAGACACCCTACAGTGCCACTACAATTCGTTCTTATAGGTGAAATGTGATAAATTATTGTTTGAAATTGCATCACATTGATTACCATTGAATTTGAGAATCTTCATATATTTTATTGGCTAGCAGAATTTTCTCATCTATGAATTACAATTAATATATTTTTCCATTTCCATTGATATTTGTATTTTTCCTACTGAATTGAATGGTTACTTTATATACCCGGGTTTCTAAATGGCTTCATTTTATTTTTTATTTTATTTTAAAGATTTATTTACTTATTTTAGAGAGAGAGAGCACATGCAGGTGTGCATACCAGTGGTGGAGAGGTGCAGAGGGAAAAGGAGAGAGAGAATTTCAAGCAGAATCCCCACTGAGCATAGAGACCCATGCAGGACTTGATCTCATGACCCATGAGATCATGACCTGAGTCAAAACCAAGAGTCAAATGCTGAACTGACTCAGCCACCCAGAAGCCTCAAGTTTATTTTATTTTATTTTATTTATTTTTTAAAAAGATTTTATTTATTTATTTGACAGACAGAGATCACAAGTAGGCAGAGAGAGAGAGAGGAGTAAGCAGGCTCCCTGCTGAGCAGAGAGCCCGATGTGGGGCTCGATCCCAGGACCCTGAGATCATGACTTGAGCCGAAGGCAGAGAATTAACCCACTGAGCTACCCAGGTGCCCCTCAAGTTTATTTTACTGTTAAGTATTCTCTCCTATTATCTTTCTTTTTAAAGGTTTTATTAATAAGGTATTTTTTGTACTGAGTTTATAAAGAATGTAATGATAGTTATTGATGTGATACTATAATATAATAAGAAATACATATTTTTCGGGGGTGCCTGGGTGGCTCAGGGGGTTAAAGCCTCTGCCTTCGGCTCAGGCCATGATCCCAGGTTCCTGGGATTGAGCCCCGAATCAGGCTCTCTGCTCAGCAGGGAGCCTGCTTCCCTTCCTCTCTCTCTGCCTGCCTCTCTGCCTACTTGTGATCTCTGTCTGTCAAATAAATAAATAAAATCTTAAAAAAAAAAAAAGAAACTTTTTTTTATCTTTGTCTCTGTCTTCTGGCCGAAGCTCCCAAAACTTTTGTGATTTCCTAAGTGATAGAGGAACAAAGAATATGTTCTATTCTAATGCTTCGTCTTTGAACCCAGTCTCTGACACAGAGCTCTAAAACGGAATTTCCTGGGTCTTTAGTTCTAACGAGTCAAGTCTTGGTGGGCTCCAGGCTGGGGATTGGCCACCAGAAATATGAAGTGACTATAAGCTGGGAACTTTTCAACCTCACCATCTGTCCTCCAGGGAGAGGTAGGGGCTGAAGATGGAGTGAATAATTAGTTATACCTACAAGAGGAAGCCCCCATAAAGATCACTAAAGCGTGGGACTCAGGGAGCTTCCAGGCTGGTGAACCCATGCAGGTGGTGGGAGGCTGGTGCACCCCAACTCCACAGGGACAGAAGCTCCTGAGCTGGAATCCTTTTGGACTTTGCCTATGTTATCTCTTCATCTGGTTGTTCATCTGTGTCTTTTATCACATTCTTTATTATGTAACAAACTGGTAAGCATAAATGTTTCCCTGAGTTCTGTGAGCCATTCTAGAAGTTATGGAACATGAGGAGGGGGTTATGGGAGCCCTGATTTACAGCTACTCAATCAGAGGCACAGGTGGTAGTTTGAGACTTGCAAATTTGTCTGAAGTAGGGTAGTCTGGAGGGCTGAGCCTTTAACTTAGGGAATCTGACCCTACCTAACCCAGGTAGACGGTGTCAGATCTGAGTTGAATTGGATGACACCCAGCTGGTGTTAGAGAATCGGTCCGTATAGAGAATAAAACCACACATCTGGTCACAGATGTTTTCCGTGAGTGAAATGAGTAGGAAAAAATTTTCCTTTAGTTGATGTAGAGGGGTTTTCCTTTTCAATTGATCATTTTCTTTGTGACTTTTGTTTTTTGCATTTTGTCTGATAAAGCTTCCTTTCCTCTAAAATCATGGAGATATTCTGATATATATTCCTCTAAAGTTTTCCAGGTTAAAAAACTGAATTATTAAACCATCTGAAATTTTCTGAGTATTGAAAGACACATCTCTAAATTTACTTTATCTTCCAAAATAGCCCGTTTCTGCAAATGCTAATTATTGAATAGCCCTTTCTTTATTGTGTGCTGAAATCAACATAGTCCTCATCCATGTGGATACTTGATTCTGTTCTACTGATCTGCTTATCTGTTTTTATGGTAATATCACAATTTAAATATCATAAATGAATTGTGTGACAAGTCCCTTTTTTGTCCTTCTCTTTCAAAGTGTGGTTGATCACTCCTAATTACTATACTAATTACTTTTTAAATATAGTTTAAATTTAGTTTGTTAAGGATTTTGAAATGGAAAAAAACACACTAGGTAGAAATGAAAGAAATGTGAATAATAATGAAGGAAATGGGAAGTATGGACTTCCATTAATAATAATGTAAATGTATTAGTTTGTTAACTAATTATGATGAATATCCATATTATTGTAATTATATCCGTATTATTATAAGGTATTAATAATAGAAGCAGAGTACCTGGGTGTCTCAGTCAGTTAAACACCCAGCTCTCGGTTTCCGCTCAGGTGCTCAGATCACAACCTCAGGATCTGTGGGCTCAGTGCTCAGAGCAGAGTCTGCTTGTCCCTCTCCCTCCTCCTCTGCCCCTACTCTGCTTATGCGTGCACTCTCTCTCTAATAAATAAATAAATAAACAAATAAACAAATAAATAAAATCTTAAAAAAATAATAGAGGAAATTGGATGTGGGCTATATGGGAACTCTCTGCACTATCTTTACAATTTTTCTGTAAGCTTAAAATTACTCTAAAATAAAATATTTGTGGGGTGCCTGGGTGGCTCAGTGGGTTAAGCCTCTGCCTTTGGCTCAGGTCATGATCTCAGGGTCCTGGGATCGAACCCCGCATCCGGCTCTCTGCTCAGCAGCAAGCCTGCTTCCCCACTCTCTGCCTGCCTCTTTGCCTACTTGTGATCTCTCTTTCGGTCAAATAAACAAATAAATAAATAAAATCTTAAAAAAATTAAAATATTTATTAAAAAGTAAGGTTTTCCAGTTTATTAAAATATCCTATAATGATTTTTTTATTGAAACTTCCCTTTTTAGTCCAAAATTAATTTGTTGAGATTATTTTAAAATCTTATAATGATGTTTTATTGGGATGGAAATAAATTTATAAGTTCCCTTAAGAGAAATTAAACTACCAAGGTTTCTCTTCCAAAAATATGGCATGTTTCTGTAGTTACTCAAGACTTTGCTAAAGTTGATATTTTTCTTCATTACTTTTCACTCTTCTTAACAGCATTTTCTTATTTAGTGTCCAATGGTTATTTCTGGTTTGCAACAGCAAAAAAAGCTTTGTCACTGATTTTGCATGTAACTCAATTTACCTTCCAAATGCTTATCAGTTCTAATAGTTTGAGTGCTAAATTTCTTGGGGTTTCAGGGATATCATCATAACACTAAACAATCAACATCTTTATTATCTCAAGTATTTTCATTGTTTTATTCTTCTCTCATTCATGTTCCTATCTGCGAAGCACACATAAACCTAGGAATGACAGGTGTCTTAGTGAAACTGTAGGAGACTTGCCAGGGGATGAATGTGTTGCCTAACAGATAATGGAACAGAAATATAGACAAAGTTTGGATTCTGTGATAACATTGTTGACTCCTTCACCAAACCTGAGTTGTATTTTTGTTCACGAGATAAATAAACATCTAATTGTTTAAGTCACTCTACGTGGGTTTTCTGGTAGCTTGCCTGTCATTGTGTTCCCAACTCATGGACCATGTATTCAGAGTACCAATCACTAATGAATATTGAATTTAACAGAATATTTAGTATCAACATAGTTACTTTATATTCTTTTAAGCCTCTTGAGTTATATGCCAAGTACAAATATAGAGAGAGAAGAGAGGAGAGAGAGAAGATAAATCTTTTCACATTTATGTGGAAAGTATCCTGTTGGTTGGAAATATCTGTCCCAGGATTTTTTTTTTCACTTTAAGCTGTAGATGTGGTAAATTATATTTTTATTTTATTTTTTAAAAATATTTTATTTATTTATTTGACAGAGAGATCACAAGTAGGCAGAGAAGCAGGCAGAGGCGGAGGGGGAAGCAGGCTCCCTGCCGAGCAAGGAGCCCGATGTGGGACTCGATCCCAGGACGCTGGGATCATGACCTGAGCCGAAGGCAGCTGCTTAACCAACTGAGCCACCCAGGCGTCCCGGTAAATTATGTTTTTAGATTTCATAATATTAAGCATTCTTTGCTTTGTTGGAATAAACTCCATTTGTTTATATTATAAATTTATTTTCTTTATGCTGATTTTACTTACTAAAATTCTTTTTTTAAGATTTTATTTATTTAGTTGACAGAGAGAGAGAGATCACAAGCAGGCAGAGAGGCAGGCAGAGAGAGGTGGGGAAGCAGGCTCCCCACCAAGCAGAGAGCCCAATGTGGGGCTCGATCCCAGGACCTCGAGATCACGACCTGAGCCAAAGGCAGAGGCGCAACCCACTGATCCACCCAGGTGCCCGCTAAAATTTTATTTGGAATGCCTTTCTATGCTCACAGCTGAGCCTAACTTTTTTTCTTTTACTATCTTGGTCTGACAATAATATCAGGGTGATTCCAGCCTTGTACAGTGACTGTTGAGTAGCTTTTCATAGTTTCCAGTGGTTTGAAATGATTGTGGAAATTATGTGTTCTTTGGAAGTTTGATAAAATCATTCATAAAACCATCTGTGTGTCTTAGAGAAACAGATATTTATCACATTTCCAATTACTTCTATGGAATTATGTATTGAATATTAATGTTTTTACATTGGGAGCCAACTTTGGTAAATACATTTAATGGAATATTGCTCATATTATCTAGTACATCACAGATTGAGATGGAGTTGAATAACATTCTCTAACACTTGTTTTGAAATCTTTGTGTATCTTTTTTTCATTCTTCTAATTTTCCTTCATGCTACTTTGTTAATTCTTTTCTCAAGATCATATTAACCCATTATCTGTTTCATGCATCCTTCGAACAGAAAATATTAGTTATATGGATTAACCGTTTTTCATTTTCTTTTACTATATCTCATTTTGATCTTATTTCATCAATTTCTACTTCAATCTTCTTTGGTCAAGTCTTTCTTCTTTCATTCAATTTTATTATTTTCCTACCATTTTGAATTGAAATTTTAATTCATTTTTCCCATTTTGTTTGGTTTCTGTCAGAAGGATTTAGGGGGGCCTGGGTGGCTCAGTGGGTTAAAGCCTCTGCCTTTGGCTCAGGTCATGATCGAGCCCCACATCACATTGAGCTCTGTGCTCAGCGGGGAGCCTGCTTCCCTTCTCTCTGTGCCTGTCTCTAACTACTTGTGATCTCTGTCTGTTAAATAAAATAGATAAAAATTTTTAAAAAGAAAGAAGGATTTAATGCTATAAATCTTTCTTCTTTCCATTGGCCCTGCACTATAGGTGTTTATATATAATGACTTCTTTGTCTCCAGTTTTAAATAGATGGCAACTTCAATTTTCATTTTCAAGCAACATTTATCAAAAGTGTGCTTCCAATTCTTTTAGGTACATAGGTTCACAGCAGCAGTAACCAGCTCAATGCTCGTGAGAAGGCACCCCTTTTGGACCCATGCGTGGTGTTATTGCCTCCTCTTTAGCTAATGATTTCTTGGATGGTCATCAAATGTGATGCAGAGATGCATATACATTGTGGCCACTCTTACAGATCCACTCACATATTTATTTATTCCTCAGACCTTCTTGTCCTCAAATTTCCAATTTCTGATCTTGTTCCTTCCAGGTCCCTGATAAACCAGCCAAAACCACTCATGTCTGCCCAGGAATATAGTAGATCCTTACCTCGGACTTATGTTTTCTCAATATGAAGTGGATGACTAGGTGGTTGGCCTGAAGCTCTGCCATTAGGAAGACATCTTCTCACTAGTGTCTTTCTGAGATACCCTGGGGCAGTGGTGGGGGTGGAGCGGGTGGTGGGGGCAGTTATAAATCAGCAGCACTGTACTTTTGGCTCTCAGCAACATACCAGGCTGATTCACCTATTAACCAGATTTTTGTTTTCTTCCTATATCAGGTGGTCCTAGTGAAACCCCCATTAATGTATTGGTGTAAGTTGAGAGAAAGACATTGTTAAAACTAAAGTAAATGACATAGGAATGTGGACTACCTATTTTCCCCTGACCACTTTAAAATGTTATTGATGTGATATAACTCTAAATCTTGCAGCATTTATATCCCACTCTCTGCAGTACATGTATCCTAAAATACATCCAGAGTAGTTGCCACTTTCCTGATGACCTGGCCAGTTAACATAATGTGATCAATATGGTGAAGGGTATGATTCAGAATGTCGAGATAATCAAGGTCCTTTCAGGCTCTACTTATCAATAAGGGGGAAAAGTTAACATAGCTCTGAAACATACTGTAAATATATACTGTTGTCCACACCAAGTGAATCCAAACTGCCTCTACTTATCTGTATTGTTGGGTCAATGAGTGTGTAATAATGGCCAGGGTGTATGTGGATCTGTTTTATTAATGACGCCCTGCCTGACACCAGAGCTGCAATGGTGCTGCCATTTGGTGAACTTGGAATGAGCCACTGTCACCCACGACAATCCATTTGATGTTTGCAGGAGCCACACTGGCGAATGGAATGGGGATATACTATCTCTATTCCTTTAAGTCTTTAAGGGTGGCATTATTAATTAATCTGCCACTTCAGCTGTAATGTGGTACTGTTTCTGATATACAATTGTGGCAGGAGTTGGGGAGAGTTTAATGGTCCTCCTTTTAGCCTTTAATACCATAGTGGACACCAGTCAACAAGTCAAGAACCAACATGAGAGAGCGTCTGGGTTAATAAATACATGGAGACTTGGTGACAGTGGTGTCCTTGGAAGAGTGTGGAAGCTCCACACCATTTTCCCATACCCTGCCCTATGCATTTCTTCTATATGGCTGTTCCTGATTATATCCTTTTATATATCCTTTTATAATCAACTTGCAATCTAGTAAGGAAAAAAAAAAAAGGAATCAGTGAACCAATTCATACCGTTATGCTCTGGAGCATAGGAAATGACCACCATATGATCCATGGACCCACTGAAGTCTGATAGGCACAATAGTAGCTCCCCAAAGACACCACTAGAATCTTTGACAAAAGGGACTTTGCGGGATGATTAGGGATATGGAGTTTGGGATGGGGAGATTATCCTGAATTACCTAGACTGGGCCCAATCTAATCACATGAGTTCTTAAAACCAGAGGATCTTACCCAGCTGTGATCAGAGAGAGTGCAATGACAGAAAACTCAGAAACACAACACAAGAAAGACCCAGTCAAATGATGGCTTTAAAGACAGAGCAAGGGAACACAAGCCAGGGTGCAGGCAGGCTCTAGAGGCTAGAAACAGCAGGGACACAAATTCTCTCCTGGAGCCCCCAGAAAGGAATGCAGCCCCACTGATACCTTGATTTTAGCCCAGTGACGCCCATGTTGGACTTCTGACCTATAGAACTCCCAGTAAATCAACTTGTGTTGTTTCCAGCCACCAAGTTTGTGATAATTTGTTAAAGCCACAATATAAGACTAATACAGACCCATTTTGAGATGGACTTGGGCCAGATCTATTCATGTGTTTCCACTCTAACAGAGGACCCACGACAGCATTTATGTCTTCTGGTATGCACGTTATCTTGGCCCCCATAGCCAAAAGTCCTTGAAAACTCTGAGAGTTTCCCTTTCCCCATATGCGGTCAATCTGGTAAGTTACCACACTACCATTCAAGGAAGAACTGAGGAGGTTGCTGTTGAAGACCAGCCAGATCCTCAATTCATGTAAACGTTGTGGCAGAGCACATCCTTCCTCAATGGGAACTGATCTCTTTCTAGTTGCGTGACCTCTCATTCTATGTGCTAGCTCATATCTGGAAACTGGCAAAAGATTCTGATTTCACAAATTGCCACTAATCCTTGTGGGTTAGGGCCTCTTGCAGAAATGGCTGAGTCCAGAGTTAGGACAAGAGAAGGTTAAGATGAATCTGGAATATCTTATGTTAAAAAGGAAGAAAGTGTTCAAAGAATGATGCAAACAGATCAAAGAACACAGAACCATGGTTACATAAAATTTTAACAGTAGTAGAAGACAGGTGAAGGGCACATGAACTCTATACTATGCTGCATCCCTTTTCAAATAAATGTGTCTTGATTTTTTTTATTTTAAAGATTTTTATTTATTCATTTGAGAGAGTGAGAAAGAGCATGAGGGAGGTGGAAAGGGCAGAGGGAGGGACAGGCTCCAGCAGGGAGCCCGACAAGGGGCTGGATCCCAGGACCCTGGGATGGGATCATGACCTGAGCCAAAGGGAGGCACTTAACTGACCAATTCACTCAGATGCCCCATAAATGTTTCTTTAAAATGGACATAAAAGCCAGGCTGGAGGAGTTCCTGCAGTACAAATCTGGGATAATTTCAGCATATAAATAAATAAAGATATTAATATAGAAATAAATAAATAGGAATCCATATTGAATAGAAGAAAGAAAGAGAGAGGGAGGGGGAGGGAGGGAAAGACAGAAGAAAGAGAGAAAAGGAGGAAGGAAGAAGAGTGATTTTTTTTCCTTAAGTAAAATGCCAATTAGTAACTGTAGAAAGAACAGTGGAATTAGAAAATCATAGTTATAATTAATTCAGCCAGGAAACATTAATAAGTACTAAGGCAAGTGGAAAAGGTGATGAGAAATGGAATATTTACATTTACTGCCCCATAAAATACTTCTTAATCACAATAAGAAGAGGAACTTTAAGTGGAGAAATCCAGAACATGCTACCTTAATCAAGGGATCAAAGTTCCTATCACCTGTTACAAGCAAAACTGACATCTTGTGCCTTCTTTATAAGATGCAATGAGGACACAGCATAACCTCTGTGATATTTCTCTCTTTTTTTAAGTTTTATTTATTTGAGAGACAGAGAGAGTGGGAGAGAGAAGGAGAGACAACCTGAAGCAGAGTGCAGAGCCCAACTGTAAAGATCATGACCTGAGCTGATACCAAGAGTTGGAGGCTTAACCAACTGAGCCACCCAGGCACCCCTGGTCTCTATGATATTTCTGCCAAAGATGTATAAACTATCTAATCACAAGGAAATGTCAGATAAACCCATGTTGAGGAATTGGGCTTATTTTATAATAACTATTCTGTACTCCTCAAAGGTATAAAGTCATAGAAGTCAAGGAAAGATTGAGGGATTTTTCTGGATTGGAGAGACTAAAGAAATAAAGGAAATCAATGCAATGCATCATACTGGATTGAATCCTTTTGCTATAAGCAATTTTATTGGAACAACTGTTAAAATCTGAGTGGGGTGGGACACCTGGGTGGCTCAGTTGGTTAAGCGACTGCCTTCGGCTCAGGTCATGATCCCAGCGTCCTGGTATTGAGTCCCACATCGGGCTCCTTGCTCGGCAGGGAGCCTGCTTCTCCCTCTGCCTCTGCCTGTTCTTGCTTGCTCTCTCTCCCTCTCTCTCTGTCAAATAAATAAAATCTTTAAAAAAAATCTGAGTGGGGTGTGTGAATTAAGTCATAGTTATGGATAAATGTAAATTTCATAATTTTGACAATTGTGTTATGGTTATGTAGCAGAATGATCTTGTTTGTAGGAAGTACATTGAAGTATTTGGGTATGATGGAGCAAACTGTTCTCAAATAATGTAGGAAATAATGCAGGAAATAAATAGCAGAAAGTTATTTGTACCAATCTTACAATCTTCTGTAAGTCTGAATTCATGACAAAACTAAAAACAAACTTCTGGCACCTAAAAGAACACTAAATCCTTTGCGATATTCTTAGGCTTGGCTAAGTCTCCTCAGCCTCAGAGGTGAGTTACAGGAAATAGGGATCTTATTCAATGTGAACACAAGGGCCCCTATCCCCAAGCTCAAACTCTGACGGAAGCACAGTTATGAGTTTTCTTATATGCATCCCACTGGTCTTCCTTTCTGGACAACAGCAAACTTGTCTAATTGCTTCAATGGAACATACATCCCCAAAGGCTTTAGTGAAGAGAGGAAAACATTTTTACTTCTCCAATCTGAGACATTCAGTAAGAATTTAAAGTATAAATGGTCTTTATTACCTCAGAATAGTCCTTTAGGAGTCTGAAGATCTGATCTCAGACTCCTGGTGTGAGATGTGCTGAAGCCTCAGTATGGCTTTACAAATCATACTTTTTTGGGCTCATCACAAGTTGAGGGTCAAAGTAACTGAGGTCACAGATGTAGATGTGAATTGTACACTCATCTGGTGAGCAGTTGCTCTCTCACTCTGATGTCCTTGTAGAATTTGTTTCCAAGCTCAAGTTCCAAGCTAGTTACAAAGTCAAGTCACAAAAGGGCAAATATCTTCAAGAACAGAGACCACTAACTAACTTCCTAGAACTAAGCTAATTTTCAGAGAAGAGAAAAGAATAAGAAAATAAGAATGAGAACAGAAGTAAATCTTGACAATATTTTCTCATGGATACTTTAAGAGGAGGCAGGTAATTAATTAATTTTCTAATAATAATTTTTTTTTACCCTGATCCACTTTTCTGTGAACCATAAAAATGGGATTTGCAGTCACACTTAATGATATTATTAATGGTTGTATTTTCCTTTGACAAATCTAGGATAAAAGAGGACCATAGGGATAATTACACGAGGAAGGAAATGCTGGACTGAAACATGACTCTTAATATAGTTGGTAATGGCAAGAAGACAGATAATTGTAGAAGTAGAATTCATGTAGACAGAAGTACTAAAAATTCATGCTTATAAAGTTCCAGACAGGAATTCAGATTCTTGGATTCTGACACAGAACTTCTAGCAAAACTTTAAGAATCTGCATATTTATCACATGTTCATTATGATGTCAGAGATAGGTCTACTAAATTCATTTTTTGGCCATGTTACTGCTAATAATAATTTACAAAAAATTGTAAAGTTGTACCATTTTTATATAACTTGTATGGATAAAATAGCTTCAAAATGTTTCCTTTATCCTGGAATACTATAAGAAAACTTTCTATAAAAAGATAGAAGTCTTTCAGACATTTGAAAAATCTATCCATAATAACTGAGTCATCACATTGGACTAAATTTCCCTCAGTCTAAGATTTCACTAATTCAAGCTAAAGAGGAGTCAGTTTCTTCTTTTCTATAGGAAAATTCTACTGATTTTTTAAAAAATTCAATTGATTTTATTGGATACCATTATTTTTTACCTCTAGATGTGGACTGTATAAATTTCTTCATACCAGTCAGTTTTGAGAATAAGCTGACTATATTAAACTTCTTAAATAGATTGATAATTAATGTTCCTCATGTGATCAGTGACTCTAATTATAAATGAACTAAGCAAAACAAAATAAATTAACAAAATGAATTGTTTCCCAAATCTTTACAACATTCTATGTGTCACATTGCCTTAATTTGTGCCTAGATGAGTTAGTCACTTTAATTAAAAAAAAAAAAAACCTGAAAATTTCATAAAGGTTCTTTTTGTTTTCCAGATAAAGTTACATACATTTATATTTGGCAACAATCAGATGTGAGTGATTTGATAAGGTGGGAAGGTTGCAGGTAGAAGTCCATTTGCCTAACAGACCTGTTCACTGTGAGGTCCTGAGGAAACTTCAACTTGGTCCTCATGACTGTCTCCACCAACCCAGAAGTTCTTCCTTCTCTTCTGTATTCCCATTTCATGAAGAGTCTGTGCAAATAGGGAGACGCAAACTTGAAGACACTGCTTCACCCTCCCATCTCTTATCTGATAGATCTCTCAGGGTTGCGGATTATGTTTCGGAGGCTCGGCGGCTGCTCGCTCTCCGTACTGCAGTTCTCAGCCCAGAGCAGGTCCGGCACTGCACCTTGGACGGAATCCCTCTCTTCCAATCCACTGCAGCCAGAGTAAGGCCGAAATTAGCAATTCCATAGCATATCTACTTTGAATCACTCAGTGTTTCTTGATTTTTTGTTTGTTTGTTAGTTTCTTTGGGTTTTTTGTTTTGTTTTGATTTGTTTTTTTGACATAAAGACCAACTCCTGAGTTCGAGCTACAAGACCACGCACATACTAGCCGTTATTGCCCCTCCCATCTGACTGAACGCAGCTGCCACCGCCGCCCCCCTCCCCCGCCATCACATTCCACAATACGGAGGTTTTTCAACGACCCCCATATACACTCTTCCTCCTGCCTCTAGCCCTCTCCTGATAAAGCTCTTATTTGAGGTAGCACTTCTTCTAAGAACACATCCCTCATGCCCTGGGTTTCGGAGAAGTATCCCGTCTGTGTCTACACACCCTCCAGTCATGTGATGTATCACCCTCCAGTATAGTTGCCTTATTTTTCTCCAAATCCCACACTGGACTATCATCTGTGCTAGGGCAAGGATCATCTATCTGTTATCTGTCATATTACCCACAGAATTTACCACAGCATCAGTTTTATGGTAAACATTCATGTTTTGTTTTTTCCCAAATACTGTCCACAGTTTCATTCTGTGCAACTAGGACACCAACAGTTGGCTAACCTAATTAGAGACTTCTAATAAAGACTCGACTGGAAAAAGTGAATGAATTATAAACAGAGGAAAGGTTATTGATGAAAAATAAAATTTTAAATTTCTTTTAAAAAGACAAGCAGTATTATTTGTTGTAGTGGGACAGACAATAATAGGGAAAGGAGTTTGAAATATTCTTTATGTCTCTACTCACAAAAATTATAAGCCAAAACTCATTCACTCTATGTACAGAACACTGTGAACTCCATAGCTCTCTTTCCTTCCAGAATGCTACCTTGATGAAAGAAATAAAACCTATGAATACCATATGTAAACACAACAAAGCAACCCTCCCTTCTAGCCCAGCAGTTCCTGATCCTCATATGGCCAGGAGCACTTACAAGGAATATAACTATTGTGATAATAATAAGCTTTTGAGCGAATGATGTTATTAGGCAGAATTATAAATATTTCATAAGTTAGCTTCTTTATCTTTACACCAGCATAAGGGATGTTGTTGCTATAGTTGTCATCCTGCTGGACAAATAAGGATATCACTCTCTTGCCTGAGGCCACATAGCTACACACAAAGCTGAGCCTTTAAACTAGCATTGCTCTGACCAAAGTGGACTCACCCTAACTTTGCTGCCTTCCCAAGATCTTAGAACATGGAGACACATTAATGGTAGGAGAGCATCATCAAGACAGCTATCCCACACTACCAAATTTCAGAACAAATTTCACCTCCAAAATTTCATAGTAATTCTTTGAAATTTGTCACATATTTTGAGCCTGACAATTTCCCATAGCCTTATCAATCTGTGTGAGAACTGAAGCTTCGTTGGACTTGTAATCAGGATATATTTGCGCAAGTTTACAGTCAGTGTGTCTGATAGACTAAAAAAGCCCTGGTAAATAATTCAACAAACAAATTAAAAGATACATTTGTTCGATGTCTGTATTCTTTTTTTTTTAAGATTTTATTTATTTATTTATTTGACAGACAGAGATCACAAGTAGACAGAGGCAGGCAGAGAGCGAGGAGGAAGCAGGCTCCCCGCTGAGCAGAGAGCCCGATGCAGGGCTCGATCCCATGACCTTGAGATCATGACCTGAGCCGAAAGGCAGAGGCACTAACCCACTGAGCCACCCAGGCACCCCTCGATGTCTGTATTCTTAACCAAATATTAACATATTAACTCATTTCATCCTCCAAACAACTCTCCAAAGTAGGATCTATTTTTATGCCCATTTTACAGATAATAAAGCTGAGGAATAGAATGTTGAAATAACTTGCCCGAGGTCTGTTATACTCGATAGCATTACTAGGATATGAAACCATGCTCAAGTTTGGGCTCTTTAGCACTACGCTGACTCTCAACTATTTGTTGGTCACTCAAGTCAAGATATTCAGAAGTTAAATGTGCAGATCTAGATTTCAGAATAAAAACTTAAGAGCTGTTGATTTAGTAATCATCAGCATATGAATGGTATTTGAGTCAAATGTAAAGAAGATATCACTCAGAATAAATTCACTTTGAATTGGGTCCAAATCCAAAGAAGTTCTAACAACCAAGATTTGTGCTGAGCAATAGGAGCTATTATCAATGCTCCTACTTCCTTTGTGTGACATTGACAACGTTTGATACTTTTGTCCATATCAGTCAATTCCATTTCACAGTGGAATAGACAAGAATTAACAGTGGAATAAAGAGAAAGATAGCAATTTAATGAAAATAATACTAATAATTAGAACAAAATACGTAGTCTTTATTATATTGTAATACAGTTCAATATGCGATGAGATATAATTACATACATGATTTCATCCTTACAATACTATTTTAAGGTGTGCACTTTTAAAAAATTTAATTAAAAAAATTTTTTTTGAGAGAGACAGTGCATGCACTAGCTGGGGTAGAGGCACAAAGGAAGAGGGAGAGAGAGAATCTTAAGCAGACTCCACATAAAATCTGATGTGGAGCTCAAACCCATGACCCTGAGATCATGACCTGAGCTGAAATCAAGAGTTGGACACTTAACCAATTGAGTCCCCAGGAGTCCCAGGCTTGCACTTTTCCATTCCTAGTTCACAGATATGAAAACTGAGAACAGAGTGGTTAAAAATCTTGACTAATGTTATGTGACTAGTAGGGGTAGAGCTAGGACTTGAACAATTGTCATAATATACTGCTTTGAGCTGTATATTTTGTATTTATATTTTTCTAAGTAACTATAAGTTTCATTTTAAAAATACATACTTGTATTAAAAATAATATATACAAAGTTGAAGCAACAAGAAGTACAAAAAGGTCTATCATAAAAAGCAAAAATAATTTCATATGCTATCTTCCAACACCAAACTGCATACTCCAGAGATGGAGTTTTTAACTATTCCTATTTTAGTTCATCCTAATAATTTTGAACATATATTTATATCTTGATTCCTTAATCTACCAATTTTAGTATCTGTTGATGGTGCTTTAACTAATATTACTGGCTATCTTATTATTGTCCTTCTTCCATTGATTGTGTAACTTTTAGGATAGACTCAGACTTCTCTACCTTCTTTCATTATATTTGCAAATTTCTTTTTTTTTTTAAGATTTTATTTATTTATTTGAGAGAGAGAGAGATCACAAGTACACAATTTGGCAGGCAGAGAGAGAGGGGGAAGCAGGCTCCCTGATGAGCAGAGAGCCTGACACAGGGCTCCATCCCAGGACCCCGAGACCATAAACCGAGCCTAAGCCAGAGGCTTAACCCACTGAGCCACCCAGGCACCCTAGTTTGCAAATTTCTTGTCTCTCTGCCTTCCTTCTACTCATCCTCTATGGGACACCTCGAAAGTCTTTCCAGCACTAACTCTGGCTTGTCAAATTTGACTTAAGTTTTCTAACGTCTCTAACTCCCTAATAGGCAAAGGAGAATGAGATTAGCAAAATTGGTTTATCACAGAGATAAGACAGAAAATCACAGTTCTTCCCATTTGTCCACACATGTTTCCACCCACCTGACACCTAAAGAAAATTAATGTTCAATAAGTAAGAAAAAGATAAACATATAAAATATTTTATGACATAAAATAAATAATTCTGATCATAATTATTGATTTAGATAATTAAAAAGTAAGAGCAACCAATACTATCTGCCAATATAGAGTGATAGATAGAAAAAATATTATATATTCTCTAAAATTATTGATTTAAGATAATTGCAAAAAGCATGTTTAACTATTGTTACTCTGTGATCATGGGAAAATAAATTGTCATGTTGGTTTTCTAATAATTTCAATCATAATCCTTTTCAATAATTATTTTAGGTTATCTTTGCAATACCCAGTTTTCCAAAAAGGTTACTTTTAGCAATTTATATTGGTCAATACATAGTTATGTTTGAATATATCACTTATTTTTAAATTAAAATACCACAACTTGTGAACTAACAACAATTACATATTTCTTATTTGTTTAAGAAAACTGAGTTTTGGTGACATTTCCTTAGCTTGATTTGTCTTCCATTGACTTCTTTGACATTCTTCTTCAATTGAGACCAAACCAGTGATTAAAGGACTCAAATCATTGGATTCACCTGAATTGCATCAAATGGAAGATTACTGAGGTCATGGATTAATGAATTATCTTTCTATTTCAGTCTTGTGTGTAGAAATTTGGCTTGACAAACAGGCTGGGAGCTGAATCCCACATCTACAGCTTCCTAACTGTGCATCCTTGGTAAGTTATTTAGTACCTGTAAGCTTCAAATTCAGGTATGAGGATTAAATAAAATGGTCTAAGAAAATATTTAGCACAGTACGTGGCACTAGGTCAGGGCTTAATAATATTGTTACTGATTGTACATTGATTTGTGTGAGTTTTAATGAATATTTGTTCCTCCCACTAGACTATAAATCAATGGGATAAATTACTATCTATTCTTTTAAGCAGCATATCTCTAGCATGTAATAAGGTGAGTGATATAGAATAGGAGCTCCATAAACATTTATTAAATACAGAATTACTTATTAATATAAATGTTTTTAGTAATTTTTATTTCACAGATGATAATCTTAACTTCTCTGACCTAAGGCTGTATTGACATACAGATCAGCAGAGCTCTATTTAAATCACTTAGAGTAACACATCTAGTCAAAAGTTTGCTTCTCAAGTCATCTATACAGCTGTAATTAATTTAAACTGGCTTAGATTATTTAGTCTTTGCTGATAACATTCTAATATTTAAAGTCAAAATAGCATGGGAAAAATTCTTGTCTTGACCATATATAATACAGACCTGGTCTTTCCTGCTTATAATAGTAATAACTAATACCTCTAGCATGGTTTATTACACACAAAGCCCTTTACAAACAAAAGTAATAGTGTAAGACATCAGTATGTATGAGCTACTTGTACAGAGGTGGAGGTGGAGATGTGGCTCCTTCACTCTCTCCTCTGCCTCTCCTGAGCTCTAGTAGGAACTACTTAGGTAACTAAAGGGGTTACCGGCAGATTCACAAAGCTCTTTATGCACCTGAGCTAGAGGTGACTCCCAGGACAATCCACATAGCATCAAGTCAAAGTCTTTTTTTTTTTTAATATTTTTTTTAAGATTATTTATTTATTTATTTGACAGATAGAGATCACACAAGCAGGCATAGAGGCAGGCAGAGACGGGGGGAGGGGAGAAGCAGGCTCCCTGCCAAGCAGAGAGCCCGATGTGGGACTCGATCCCAGGATGCTGGGATCATGACCCGAGCCGAAGGCAGCCGCTTAACCCACTGAGCCTCCCAGGCGTCCCGAAGTCTTTTGACTCAAAACACCATATTCTGTACAGGATGCCTGGGTGGCTCAGTGTGTTAAGCATCTGACTTTTTTTTTTTAAGTTTTTTTTTTTTTTTTAATTTGAAAGAGAGAGATCTCAAGTAGACAGAGAGGCAGGCAGAGAAAGAGAGAGGGGGAAGCAGGCTCCCCGCTGAGCAGGGAGCCCCATGCGGGGCCTGATCCCAGGACACTGGGATCATGACCTGAGCCGGAGGCAGAGGCTTCAACCCCTAGAGCCACCCAGGCACCCCCAAGCATCTGACTCTTAATCTCAGCTCAGGTCTTGATCTCAGGGTCTTGAATTCAAGCCCTGTGTTAGGTGTGGAGCCAAAAATCAAAGAAAAGAACCCCACCCACCGTGTTCTTAGATAGAGCACAGGAGACATCATGAATAATTCAAGGTGTTGAAAAATGTCCTTTACATGATAGGTCATAAGATCATCTTTGAGTGTTTTAAAGTATGTGATTTTGGCAATGCCTTTGAGACATTAAAATGAAACTAAAACTTTTACTTCTCCAATTACATAATGCAATCAAGCGAATCTTTGGTTCCAGGAAGTATTAAAAGGATTTTGAGTTTTTTCTTGTGCATAGAAATGCTTTTATAAAGAACACATTTATGACCTTTGAATTGATCAGTTTGAAATATGAAAAATTTATTTACCTAGATTTCTTTCTTATATGGCATTTAGTTCTTTCTTGGGTATTAAAAAAAAAGCATATATTTTTTAAAACTATACATCCAGACTCTCTCATGGTTTGTTTCTCTCTCTGATGACTTCCCATTCAGTTTTCCCTCTCTTTCTCTTTGGTCCTCCATGTTATACCTTATGTTCCGCATATGAGTGAAATCATATGATAATTGTCTTTCTCTACTTGACTTATTTCACTTAGCACAGTCCCCTCCAGTTCCATCCATGCCGATGCAAATGGTAAGTATTCATCCTTTCTGATGGCTGAGTAATATTCCATTGTATAAATGCACCACATCTTTATCCATTCATCTGTTGAAGGACATCTCAGCTCCTTCCACAGTGTGGCTATTGTGGACATCGCTGCTATGAACATTGGGGTGCATGTGCCCCTTATTTCCACTGTATCTGTATCTTCTGGGGCTGGGAGGTAAATGCCTAGTAGTGCAATTGCTGGGTCATAGGGTAGCTCTATTTTTAATGTTTTGAGGAACCTCCATACTGTTTTCCAGAGTGGCTGCACCACCTTGCATTCCCACCAACAGTGTGAGAGTGTTCCTCTTTCTCCACATCATTTTCTCCACATCAACATTTGTTGTTTCCTGTCTTGTTAATTTTTGCCATAATATTTCTTCTTTAAATGTTTGGTAGAATTCCCCTGGGAATCCAACTGGCCCTGGCCTCTTGTTTGTTGGGAAATTTTTGATTACTGCTTCAGTTTTCCTTGCTGGTTATGAGTCTATTCAGACTTTCTATTTCTTTCTGTTTCAATTTTGGTAGTTTATAAGTTTCCAGCAATACATCCATTTCTTCCAAATTGCCTAATTTGTTGGCCTATAGTTGCTCATAATATGTTATTAAAATTGCTTGTATTTCTTTGGTGTTGGTTGTGATCTCTCTTCTTTCATTCATGATTTTATTAATTTGGGTCCTTTCTCTTTTCTTTTTGATAAGTCTGGCTAGAGGTTTATCAATCTTATTAATTCTTTCTAAGAACCAGCTTCTAGTTTCCTTGATCTATTCTACTGTTGTTCTGGTTTCTATTTCATTGATTTCTGCTCTAATCTTAATTACTTTTCTTCTCATTCTTGGTTTAGGCTTTATTTGCTATTCTTTCTCCAGATTCTTTAAGTGTAAATTTAGCTTATGTAGTTGAGACTTTTCTAAAAAATTTTAAAAAGATTTTATTTATTTATTTGACAGAGAGATTACAAGTAGGCAGAGAGGCAGGCAGAGAGAGATGAGGAAGCAGGCTCCCTGCTTAGCAGAGAGCCCAATTTGGGGCTCGATCCCAGGACCCTGGGATCATGACCTGAGCTGAAGGCAGAGGCTTAACCCACTGAGCCACCCAGGTGCCCCAAGAGACTTTTCTAATTTTTTTGAGAGAGGCTAATATTGCTATGTACTTCCATCTTAGAACCTTTTTACTGAACCTGAAAAGTTCTGAAGTGGTATTTTCATTTTCGTTCGTTTCCATGAATTTTTTAAATTTTCTTTAATTTCCTTGTTGACTCATTCATTCTTTAGTAGAATTCTCTTTAACCTCAAAGTGTTTGAGTTCCTTCCAAATTTCCTCCTGTGGTTGAGTTCTAGTTACAAAGCATTGTTGTCTGAAAATATACACAGAATATTCCCAATCTTTTGGTATTGGTTGAGATCTGATCTGTGACCCAGTATGTGATTTATCTTGGAGAATATTCCATGTGCACTCAAGAAGAATGTGTTTTCTGTTGCTTTAGGGTGGAATGCTTTGTGTATATCTGTGAGGTCCACTTGGTCTAGTGTGTCATTCAAAGCCCTTGTTTCCTTGTTGATCTTCTACTTAGATGATCTATCCATTGTTGTGAGTGGGGAGTTGAAGTCCTCTAGTATTGTATTATTATCAATGTGTTTCTTTAATTTGGTTATTAATTGGTTTATATAATTGGCTGCTCCCAAGTTAGCAGCATAAATATTTATACTTGTTAGATCTTCTTGTTGGATAGACCCTTTACGTATGATATAGTGTCCCTCTTCATCCCTTATTACAGTCCTTGGTTTGAAATCTAATTTGTCTGATATGAGGATTGACACCCCAGCTTGCTTTTTATGCCCATTAGTATGATAAATGGTTTTTCACCCCCTCATTTTGAATCTGGAGGTGTCTCTAGATCTAAAATGAGTCTCTTGAAGACAGCATATAGAAGGGTCTTACTTTTTTATCCAATCTGATACCCTGTGCCTTTTGATTGGAGTATTTAGCCCATATACATTTAGAGTAACTATTGAAAGATTTGAATTTAATGCCATTGTATTGCCTGTAAAGGCCCAGCCTCTGTAGTTTCTTTTTTTAAAATTATTTATTTCTTTTATTTTTTTTATAAACATATAATGTATTATTAGCCCCAGGGGTACAGGTCTGTGAATCGCCAGGATTACACACTTCACAGCACTCACCACAGCACATACCCTCCCCAATGTCCATAACCCCCCCACCCTCTGTAGTTTATTTCTGTTCCTCTCTGGACCATGTTACTTTTGGGCTCTCTCTTCACTTACAGGATCCCCTTTAATATTTCTTGCAGGGCTGGTTCAGTGATCACATATTCTTTGTTCCCGTTTGTCCTGGAAGCTCTTTATATCTCCTTCCATTCTGAATGAAAGCCTTACTGGATACAGTATTCTCATCTGCATTTTTTTCTCATTTAGTACTCTATGTCATGCCAGCCATTCCTGCCATGCCAGGTCTCTGTGGATAGCTCTACTGCCAGCTCAATGTTCCTAGCCCCAATTATTCTAATATTGTTTTCTTTATGTTATCGCTGATTTCTCAAAGCCTCCCCTCATGGTCCATTAGTTGTTTTTCTCTCTTTTCCTGTTTTCTTCCTTTCTATCGAGTTGTCTTCTCTGTCTTCTATGTCACTTACTTTCTTTTCTGCTTCATTCACGCTACCATTTAGAGCATCCAATTTAGACTACATCTCAGTTAAAGCATTTTTAATTTCGGCCTGATTAGATTTTACTTCTGCCCTAAAAGATTCTCTAGTGTATTTTATGCTTTTTTCAAGCCCAGTTTGTAACTTTATAAAACATTATCCTGAATTCCAGCTCTGACATTTTACTTATACCCATATTAATTAGATCTGTGGCAGAAAGTATTACCTCTGGTTCTTTCTTTTGTTCTGCATTCCTCCTTCTAGTTATTTTGCCCAGAGAAGAATGGATGAATGAGAGAACAAATCAGAATATCAACCATGACCCAAGTGAAATACACAATAGACAAATCTGAAGAGGTCAGAAACTAAAAAAGAAATGACAAAGAAAAAAGGTGGGGGGAGAGTATAATCTCCCAGATGGACAAAACAGGGTCATCCACTTGGTCCTGGGTGTATTTTGGTTTATTAGAGGACACTGAATCCCAAAAATCATAAAGAAAAACATATATATAGAAAAATATTGAATATAGTGAAAGGAAGCAAAAAATGAAGAATATATCTATGAAATGTAAATGTAAAAAAAGAAAGCTAAAAAAGAGTTGATAAAAAAAGAAACTAGTTGAAAGGAAAAAAAGAAAAAAAGAGAATGAAATTTTTAAACTGAAAGATAAATGAATCATGAGAAAACCCTCGAATTCTATATACTATTTTCCCCTAGTACTGGAGTTTTGGGGTCCTATGTGCTTGGTAAACTTGGTATTCATCTGTTGTTTCAGCTGGTCTTCTGGGAGAGGGGACTGTTGAACTGATTATCAGGTGTCTTTGTCTGGGCAGAGTTTCACTGCCCTTTGCCAGATGGCCAAGATCAGTGTGAGCTGCTTCTGGTTGCTCTTTGTGGCTTTTGAGCCCTGAAGGTTTTCCTTGCCTGTTTAGAGGATGAAAATAAAAATGGATGCACCTGATCTCCAGCCCTGGAGCAGAAAGTTCACAATCCCCTCTCTTCAATAAACTCTCAGGGATAAGCAGTCTTCACTTTTGTGTGTGCCAAACTCTGCAGACTCCTGAGGTGTGTGCCCCTGATCCTCCTGGAGAAAGGCAGAGGGTTCCTGTCTCTCTGCCCTTTGCAGGGTCCCTGCAGGGAGAGCTGTTGCCTGATAGGCCATCATGGTTTATGGCCAAAGGAGTTGAGAGCTCCCTCCTGGGCTCACCGACTGTAACCGGGTTCCCTGTTCCAATGCTTGGGAACTGTGCCAGCTTGGGAACTCCCAGTCTTCCTGAGACTTCAAGGATCCTGAGACCACATTGTCCCACCTAGGATTCTGCCCCACTTCACTACCTAAGCACTTTTCAGGCAGGTACATCCCTTACTGGAGTAGACTTCTAAAGGTTCTGATTTTGCACTCTGGGTTATATCACTTTCCAGTAGCTGGCTTATGAAGGTTCCCTCCCCCTGCCACTTATTTTCCAATACATACACTCAGATTCACTTCTCCATACCTCCTACCTTGCAAAAAGTGTTTGCTTTTCTATTTATAGAATTCCAGCAACTCTTTTCTTACATCTCAGGATGAATTTATAGGTATTCAGAATGATTTGACACTTATCTAGCTAAAATCAAGGGACCAGGTGAAATGAGGTCCCCTACCCTTCTGCCATCTTGCCTCCAGAAAATCCTTTTTTTATCTTTTATAGGTATCTGTTTTCCAAAAATTCTACAGTGATCTCTACTTTTTTTGGTATCCAAAAAGAAACAAAAGAAGCTAATAAAAAGAGATATTCTTCCTAAAATATACAATCTATATCTGCACAGAATACTGAAATCTTACTTAATTATTTGCACTTGCTATTACTCTGGTGTTAGTCCCTTTGTGACTCTATCTGCTTCCTTGCAGGCCTGCATTGATGGTCCATTGTCATGACAAACCAGAGCTGCCAGGACCGGTTCATCTTGTTGGGTTTCTCAGATAGACCCCAGCTAGAGCAGACCCTCTTTGTGTTTGTTCTCATCTTCTATCTTGTGACCTTGGTGGGCAACGTTGTCATTATCTTGGTGTCCCGCCTGGACCCCTGCCTCCACACACCCATGTACTTCTTCCTTACCAACCTGTCCTTCCTAGACCTCTGTTTTACCACCAGTTCCATCCCCCAGCTGCTTTTCAACTTGGGTGGCCCAGACAAGACCATCAGTTACACAGGTTGTGCCATCCAGCTATTCATGTTCCTGGGGCTGGGTGGCACAGAATGTGTCCTCCTGGCAGTCATGGCTTATGACCGCTTCACTGCAATCTGCAAGCCCCTCCACTATTCCATCATTATGCACCCTCAGCTCTGTTGGAAGCTGGTGTCTGTGGCCTGGGGTATTGGGCTCCTCAACTCCTTGGCTATGTCTCCAGTAACCATGAGGCTGCCACGATGTGGAAGATGTAAGGTGAAACATTTCCTATGTGAGATGCCAGCTCTGATAAAAATTTCCTGTGTGGACACTGTGGCTGTGGAGAGCACGGTTTTCATCTTATCAGTAATGATTGTCCTGGTGCCCCTGGTGCTCATCCTCGTCTCCTATAGCTACATTGCCCTAGCAGTGCTGAGTATGAAATCAGCCACGGGAAGAAGGAAGGCTTTCAACACATGTGGGTCCCACCTCACTGTGGTCTCATTGTTTTATGGGAATATTATCTATATGTATATGCAACCAGGAAATAACTCTTCTCAGGACCAAGGGAAATTCCTTACCCTCTTCTACAACTTGGTGACCCCCATGTTGAACCCTGTCATCTACACACTGAGAAACAAGGATGTAAAAGGTGCCCTGAGTAGGCTTGTGTCCAGAAAGTAAGATGACCATGGCTTTTCCAAAGTCTGCTTCTTTTACTTAGTTACCAGAAATAAATAATTCTTGAAGTGTAATTTTAGAATTCACTTAAATCTTCTATCCTACCCAATAAAAATTTCCAGGGATGGAGTCTGGGAATATATATTATAAAGCCCCAATATGATGCTGATGATAAACTAGGTTAGACATAGATTTTAATTTGGATAGTATCTTATGTCTACCCTTCAAATCGTCTTTCCTCCTCCTTTCCAAGTTGGTCACGTGTAATTAAAACCCAATACAACTATAAATCAATGCTTCAGTATTGTGGACTGACTGAAGTTATGCCCAAATAAAATCATATGATGATCTTTTTTCTCATTGGTACTTTGTGTAATTCTCATTTTATCATGGAATTGAGCCAGTGGAGTGCCAAAATACAATACTTTTTGTCTTCTGATATCTTTAAATTTCACTGTCTGGAGAAGATGGAGCCATTACCCTAAACACAGCCTATGATATTTAAATTATTTGAGCTTTGCTTTGTTTCACAATCAGCTATATTAAAATGATCTGGACAGACATTTTATTTGTTTTGAACATAGATCCTAAAGTCCCAACCACTGAAGCTCTCATTTTAGTAAGTCTGGAAATATTTGTGTTGAAAAAGTGTCTTGTAGAGGGCACCTGGGTGGCTCAGTTGGTTAACATCTGCTTTCAGCTCAGGTTGTGATCCCAGGATCCTGCAACTGAGCTCTGCATTGGGCTCTCTGCTTAGTGGTGAGCTTGCTTCTCCCTCTCCTATTCCCCCTGCTTGTTTTCTCTGTCAAATAAATAAATAAAATCTTAAAAAAAAAAAAGGAAAAAAATGTCTTGTGTAGTTTTAACATGGATTTAAGTTTGAAAACAAAAATCCATTCTAGATCTTTTAATTGACAGATTAGGAAACTGAGGCATGGTGAACCATATGTATAATCAAAGAGACCACGAATAGTGGAGCTAAAATTTTTTATTATTGTATTACATATTTTTACTATTATATTCTGAAGTATAGTTGATATAAAATGTTACGTTAGTTTCAGGTGTATAACATAAGGAAGGAGTCAACAGTTCTATACATTACTCAGTGCTCTCACCATATGTGTAGACACCCATACAATATTACTATAATATTACTGGTTATATTCCCTATGCTATACTTTCCATTTTCATGACATTTATTTTATGACTGGAAGCTTGTACTTCTTTATCCTCTTTATCTATTTCACCCATGCCCCCTCTCCGCCGCCGCAAGCCCCTCTGGCAACCACCAGTTGTCTGTATTTATGAATCTGTTTCTAGTTTGCTTGCTTGTTCCTTTGTTTTATTTTCTAGATTCCACATTTAAGTGAAACCATCCAATATTTGTCTTTCTCTGTCTGATTTATTTCACACAGCATATTTCATTTACCTCTAGGTCCATCCGCGTTGTTGCAAATGGCAAGATATTCTTTTTAAAATCATGAGGCTGAAAGGCACAGCATAGGAAATATAGTCAATGATATCATAACATTGTATGGTGACAGATGGTAGCTACACTTGCAGTGAGCATAGCATAATGTATAGATAAATTAAATCACTATGTTCTACACCTGAAACTAATGTCACATCACATGTCCACTACACTTACATTTAAAAAATAATCTTAAAAGCGATCTGATTCTTTTTTATGACTGAGAAATATAGTAAAGTTTTTAACATGTGTCTGAATTTATCAGGATGAGTGTAAGTGTCCTTACTTTTTAAATACGAATTTTATTGGAGAGATTGTTAAAACCCACAATAATGAAAACCAATATGGAAGCCACGTATGTGCTGCCACACATACATGGATCTTTATCACACACAAGCCTTATGGGGGTGTCCAAAGTTGCAAGCAATTAATTTTCACTTAGAAAAGATTCAAGGGGCGCCTGGCTGGCTCCTTCGGTTGAACATTTAACTCTTAGTTTTGGCCCAGGCCAAGATCGTGAGATCAAGTCCCTGGACCAGGCTCTGTGCTCAGCAGGGAGTCTGCTTGAGATTCTCCCTCTCACTCTGCCTCTGCTCCCTCCTCCCAAGTAGCACTTGCTCTCTCGCTCTCTCTCTCAAATAAATAAATAAATGAATAAATAAATAAATAAATAAATAAATAAAATCTTAAAAAAAAAAAAAGAAAGAAAGAATTCAAAAGTCTTCTCACTCTGATTCACCTTAAGAATAAGTGTCTTATACATGAAAAAGTGCTCCACATCACTCGGCATCAGGGAAATACAAATCAAAACCTCAATGAGATACCACCTCACACCACTCAGAATGGCTAAAATTAACAAGTCAGGAAATGACAGATGCTGGTGAGGATGCAGAGAAAGAGGAACCCTCCTACACTGTTGGTGGGAATGCAAGCTGGTGCAACCACTCTGGAAAACAGCATGGAGATTCCTCAAAAAATTGAAAATAGAGCTACTCTAAGAAACAGCAATTGCACTACTGGGTACTTACGCTAAAGATACAAACGTAGTGATCTGAAGGGGCACGTGCACCCGAATGTTTATAGTAGCAATGTCCACAACAGCCAAACTATGGAAAGGACCTAGATGTCCATCAACAGGTGAATGGATAAAGAAGGTGTGGTATATATATATATATATATATATATATATATATACAATGGAATACTATACAGCCATCAAAAGGAATGCAATCTTGCCATTTGGGATGATGTGGATAGAACTAGAGGGTATTATGCTGAGTGAAATAAGTCAATCAGAGAAAGACAATTATTGTATGATCTCCCTGATATGAGGAATCTGAGAGCCAAAGTAGGGGGCTGGGGGGGGGATGAAACAAGATGGGATCAGGAGAGGGACAAACCATAGAAGACTCTTAATCTCACAAAACAAACTGAAGGTTGCTGGAGGTTACTGGGGGGTAGGGAGAGGGTGGTTGAGTTATGGACATTGGGGAAGGTATATGCTATGGTGAGTGCTATGATGTGTGTAAACCTGGTGATTCACAGACCTGTGCCCCTGGGACTAATAATACATTATATGTTAATTTTTAAAAATTTAAAAAAAAAAGAATAAGCGTCTTATCCTGGCAAGCCCTTTAAATAGCTACATTATCAATTAAAAATTTCAAGGACAGATTGCTAGACATAGCTTTGGAGCAAGGCACAAGATAGAAGTTAACCAAATAATTGTATTATATTGTTTTCTTTTTATTAAAGATATTTATTTATATCTCGTTTCCTAAAAAGCATATTAAGCACGACTATGGGCTAGATATGACATTAAGTAGTATCCTTTTGTATCCATGCAGAAAAGCAGTAAAGGTAATTTAAAAGAATGCTAAAGGAGAGGTTTCCTGGAGTAAAGCCAGGTAAGGACAATTTTACTTCTCAGCTCAGAAGGTGTTGCTGTCACTCAAGACCTTCACTTTCCCATCCACAATCACTCCCATCAGACAGTTCACATTGCTTCATTTTTCTCTCTTATGCCAATAGTCCACAAATCCAAATTGATTCCAAACACCAGACATTGTATTTCCAATTATTTTCTGGCCAATACACATCTATGTGATGAACACATGTAACTTTTATAAATCAAACTCAACCTTTGTAAAGCAGAACATTTTTGTCTCAAGTCATCTTTTTTCTTCAACATAAAGAATGTTTACAAAGATTGAAAACATTAGTGACATCCTTGGCTTCTATCTCTGTCTTTATTTGAAATCCTCAGCAATCAAAATCATTCAGGTCTTAGCACGTAATACTCAATAAACATTTGCTGATTGAATGAATAAAAAGGTTTATTATCCTGTATTTTTCTTACAAAAATGATCATGTAATGTGCAAATAATAAGACATGTATCTCTTTTTAGAAATCCCTCTGTACCCACTTGACCCATAAAAGTAGGAATTCTGACAAGAGACCATCACACAAAGCTGGGGCCTCTAAAGGCTATCACCTTGGGGGAAGGGTGCATAAGAAATGTACCCGTGGCACAGAAAACAGAAAAGAAACTTGCTCCTCTTGACTTGGGAGAATAACTGAGCAGCTGGTGGGTGAGGAGAAGGCTTTATCCTGAAAATTTATGACTTTAAGTATACGTGTGTATTTGCAGCCAAAATCCACACTGTGGTCTAAGAAAACTTGAGAATTGTAGGTGATCTCCTTCTCTCAGGATGCTTTCATAACTTTCTCTGTCTCTAATAGCCTTTTAAAAATAATTCTCTTGGTTTTTTTATTGAGATATAATTCACATAAGATTACATTAGTTTCAGATGTACAAAATAATGATTTGATGTTTGTATATATTGCAAAATAATCACCATAATAAATCTGGTTAACATCTATCACTGTACACAGTTAATAGATTATTTTCATGATGAGAAATTTTAACATTTACTCTCTTAGCAACTTTCAAATATGTAATACAGTATTATTAACTACTGTCACCATGCTGTACATTATGCCCTCATGACATTTATTTTATAACTGGAATTTTATACCTTTGACCCCTTTCACCCATTATGCTCACCCTCCCCCATCCTCCCCACCTGGCAACTATCAATTTGTTAAGTCTATTTTCTGTATCTATGAGCTCACTTTTGTTTGTTTTTAGTTCTGCATATAAATGAGATCATACAGTATTTGTCTTTCTGTCTTCCTCTATCTGGCTTATTTTGCTTAGCATAATACCCTGAAAGTTCACCCATGTTGTTGCTGATGTCAAGATTTCCTTTTTAATGGCTAAATAATATTCCATTGTATATACGTACCACATCTTCTTTATCCATTCACCCATCAATGGACACACCTGTTAGGATGGCTATTATCAAAAACACAAGAGACAAGTGGTGGCCAAGATGTGGAGAAAGGAAACCCTTGTGCCCTGTTGGTGGGAACATTAACTGGTGCAGACAGTATGGAAAATAGTATGGAGGTTCCCCCAAAAATAAAGATAGAACTACCCTATGATCCAGCAATTCCATTTCTTGGTATTTATCCAAAGGAAATGACTCATTATCTCAAAGAGATATCTGTACTCCCATGTTCATAGCAGTTTTAGTCACTGTCCCAAGGTATGGAAACAATCCAAAGTATTCACCAGTGTATGAATGCATAAAGAAACTGTGGTATGGGGCACCTGGGTGGTTCAAGTCAATTAAGCATCCCACTCTTGGTTTTGGCTCAAGTCATGATTTCAGGGCTGTGAGACTGAGCCCCATGTTGGACTCCCCACTTGGTAAATGGTCTGCTTGAGATTCTTTCTATCCCTCTCCTTCTGCCCCTCTCCCCTCTAAAATAAATAAATAAATCTTTTTAAAAAAGAAATTGTGGTATATACACACAATAGAATATTATTTAGCCTTTTAAAAAGAGGAACTCCTGTCATTTATGACAACATGGACGTACCTGGAGGATGTTGTGCTAAGAGAAATAAGATAAGATATAAGAGATAGAAGTTTGCCAGGCAGACAAAGACAAATGCTGCATGGTATCCCTCACACACAGGGGGAAAAAGTACAACTTGTAAGAACAGAATAAAAAAAAGTATTTGCCAGGTTCTGGGGAATTGCTGGTGGGGGTGGGGTGGAAATAAAGAGAAGCTGGTAAAAGGGAACAAACTTTCAGTTATAAGATGCATGAGGTCTGAGGATCTAATATACAGCATGATGTCTATCATTGATAACATTGTATTGTATAATCAAAATTTGTTAAGAGACTAGAACTTAAATGTTTTCACATACACAAAAAGATAAACATGTGAGATGACGGATATGTTAATCAACTTGATGGGGAAATCCTTTCACAAGGTATATGTATAACATCATGCTGTACACTTTAAAAATCTTAGTTTTATTTGTCAATTATACCTCAATAAAGCTGGGGGGGCTGTGGAAAGGACTTCATTGGAAGACCTGAAGCTGATGTTTTCACTAACAAACAGTGGATGAAGAACCATTAGAACAAAAATTTATATGTTGGGAATATGAAATTTTTGGCATAATAAAAACCACTCATTCAACTATAACATTAACAAAAGACTATGATCCTTGAAGAAAGTCTTGAATTAATAAAGGAATATGGTATATGGGAAAATAAGACAAGATAGTATTTCAAATGAACCAAAATAATAGAATAATAAATGCATAATAGCATAGAATGTTGGCCCCAAAATGGAAAGGTGTACCCAGTGATTAATACATTGTAGGTTTTTTCCCACAACTAACAACTACAGGATCCACAGAATAAACACAGATTTATACATTAAAGGTGTGCTTTTTATTTAATCTTGTAGACAGTGGTTGCCAAGACTATTTTTAAGCAAGGAATGATGTGGTTGTGTCAGTTTTAGGAAAAATAATTCAGATAATGCTGTAGAAGCTTGGAGTTGGTATGGTTGGAGGATCTCTTAGGAGATGAATTAAATGGTTTGGGCAAGAGTAAAAAGATATGAAATAACATTAATAACAAATCAAAAATGTGTGCTGGACAGTGAATGTATTCTAAAAATATGTCAGAGAGAATCAACAAGGCATAGCCTCAGTGTTTGGATAAAAACAGAAGGAAGAATCAAGAATAATTCAGGGGGTTCTCACTGGGGTTGTTGAGGGTTTGGTATTGAGATTTTGAAAATCTAATGTAGAACAGCAGCTGCTTTCAGATCATGATACATCAGATTGTAAAACCATGGAAATTTTAGAGTTCACAAATAATACCTGTGTATATAGCCAGGATTCCATTTGCTTTAGTATGAAACTCAAGAGGGAGTCTAAACTGTGGATATGGATTGGAGATTTATCTTACAGACAGACTGTAGCTAACTGCATGGAAATGATGAAGTATCGAAGGAAGAATGTAGAGAGAGGAGAGTCAAGGATGGAATCTTGGGAAATCGAAACATTGAAGTTTGTGCCCAGTGAGAAAGAACTGAGAATCAAGGGCCCAAGAAATAATAGGAAAACAGGGAGAAGCCAATGGATAGTATCACTTCATGAAGGAAGGAAACATCATCAATGCCATATTATACCAAGTCAGAGGACAGTGAGCTCATCTGCTTTGTGTAATGGAAGAACATTAAAGATTTTACAGAAAGCAGCTTCACCAGAGTGGTAGGGGAAGATGGCAAAGAGCATGTAGAAATGTTGATGGGAGAAGAAAAAATATGGATACTTTGTGTCCAGTCAAAAAGATGAAATTTACAAGGAGGATAGCTAGAAGATGGTGGGGAAGGAGGAGAGTTTCATTCTAATTTTACTTTTCTGATAGGATAGAGGAGCATATTTTAAGACAGTGAACAAATAGATAATGGGATATAAGAAGCTAAACAAAGAACAGATTAAAGATAACAGTAATAAGGTCTAAAAAATGTTGGAAGGTAATAGAGTTGATTACAGCATTGGAAAATAATTTTCTTCAGTGAGTTGATAACAAAGAAAGATTATAACTAATGTGGGGGAGGATAGGAAAAGATGACAGTTCTGAAAATAAGGATGGAAAATCTAAAGACTGGCCCTGAAGACCTAATGTACAGCATGGAACTGTACTTAATAATAATAATAGTATATTGTATATTTGGAAATTGCTGAGAGGATAGATCCTAAATGTTCTCCCCACAAGAAGAAAAAAGGTAATTATGTGCAGCATTGATGTTAACCAGACTTACTGTGGTGATGATTTCACAGGATATACAAGAACTGGATCACTAGATTGTATACCTAAAATGAACACGTTATGACAATTGTATCTCAAGGAACCTAAAGACTAGCAAAATATATTGTAACTAATTACTACTAAATGGGATTGGTAAATGGAAGTTAAATAGAGACAACAGTTTCACTCCCAATCAATCTGGCAGGAAGAGATTGACGATCTGTCGATGTCTCCTCTCCAGAGCCTTCCTCCTTGGCTGCCTCTGGGGAACCAAACTCTGAATACTTTAACTGCAGTTAATGAGTTACATGGGGCAGGACGCTCCTGGGACCACTAAAAATAAACACATGCTCAGTCCCTAAAGCATGTACTTTGACTTTGGTGACTTATAAAAACATCCCTCAAATATAATATTAGCCCTTTTATTCATGGGCAGATTCCGTAGACCTCATAGATTCCTCATAGATTTATCCTTCCTCTTGTGCCCCCAGACACTGAAATGAGTGGGCAATATTCATGGGTAAACCCTGGGGATGAGACAACTTATACTAACATTAGTTGTAAAGAGAACTGGTACTACCTTTAATGGAGCCTGAGGGAGGAGCAATTTTGACTTCCCTTGCCTTTGAGAGTCACCATTGCCAAGGATTATACTGTCTAAGGTTGGCATATTTTAAATACATCAATCTGGGTTTATTCTAAGGATTCTGTTCTGTTTCATCCCCAAACACTTGTCTGCAATTCCATGACCACACACCACTTGGCCATCACTCACTGAATGTATTAGCATTCATGCGGACCTGCTGTCATGAGCTTTCATCTGCAGACATTGTCATCAATGTATCAGTCTTTCAGGGTCCCAGAAGTGTACCGATCCTTCAGAGACCATCCTGCTTCTTCCAAGAGGTAGTTGGATATCTGTAATCTTTGATATTCTTCCTTCCTTTGAAGAAGATGCCATATTCTTATACTAACATTCAAATGCTCCTAATAGTTGGGGTTGTTCCCTTTACTCCTGATTCCTTAGACCCAAAAAGGTGTTGGTGTTACATGCAGAACTTTAGAACTGTAGGTGAGTTTGCTATTTCCTTAGAGTAAGTTCCAGAGAGAAGAGCAATCTGAAGTCCAGATTAACTGCAAACCACTTCATTAGTGAAATGAAAGAATGTCAGTATTTTCTCTTCCAGCTCAAACTGAATGCTAGCTGTTAGGGGTTTTACAAGTAACAATCTGTGCAATCTGTGTTTGTGTTTCAGATCCGTAAAGTGTAACAAATAGGTGTATAGGAGAAAAACCTTCATTGGATATTCATGCCACATAGGGGGGTCTGTTTTTGCTCTTACTGAAGGCTTCTGTGATATGAATAAGAGAATAAGAGAACTTGAAATAAGATAGAACCTACACCTTGGTCTTACCACTGTGTGAAGGCATCTATTTATAATAAAGATTTGTTGTAATTTGACAGGCATAATTGCATTATCCTATTGCTATTGAATTGAATTTTGAGTCCCCCCAACCCCTGCCAAAAAAGTGTTGAAATCCTAACCCCAGTTCAGGTTAATGGGACTTTATGTGAAAACAGGGTCTTTACAAATGTGTTCAAGTTAGGATGAGGTTACACTCAACTGGGTGCTCTAATCCAATATGACTGGTATTTCTTGTAAGAGGAAGAGAAGATAATGGCAGGCAGGGGAGAACGTCACATGCCTACCGAGGCAGTAAATGACCTCCTGTGGCTATAAGTCAAGGAACCCCAAACTGCTGGCAAACAAACCTCCAGAAGTTACAAAGGCCCAAGGATATATTCTCCCGACAGGCTTCAGAGGCTCTGCCAAGATCTTCATTCTGGACTTTATCTTCCTGAGCTACAAGACAATAAATCCCTGTTGTTTTAAGCCACTTAGCTTGTGGCACTCTGTTATGAAAGTCTCAGAAAATAATACCACAAATTGAAATTTATACTAAATTGCCCATGTCCATTTAATTCTCCTTTTATAGTTACAATGAATTTTACATGTTTCTTATCAGAATATATGATTTCTTGGTTCAGATCATGCTCTATGCATCAGTGGGAAGAACAAAATCATTGAAAATCGTGTTCTTGGCTAAGTTACAAGATATGTCGGTGCTCTCTGAGAAAGAACAGTCTATTCGGAAACCCTATAAGAGATTCCACTGGGCACCATGATGGAATGGAGAAGCTCTTTTCTGACCCTTAAAGCCACAAGGAGAGAGGGAAGAAGCAGAGGTAAGTCCCAACAACATGTGACACAACAAATTCTGACTAATGCCCATTGTCTGATTCTGGATATTTTGGATGAGGGCCTGATAATGTGGAAGATCTAGAAACTAAGAACCATGCTGTTGCTAAAGAACATGCAAGGACTGAGATGGGTGCTTCTTTGAAATGTAAACCTACCAGGTTTCAGTAAAAAGCTAAATGCATTATGTCTTACATTTCTTAATAAAAGCTAGGAACATCATCTCATTTATTTGGAAGAAGAGAAAGCCAGGCAGGAGCGGTGGGGAAGCAGCCTTCAGAATGTCAAGGCTTATTAGTGGTAGATTTATGCATACGACCCAAGTATTCTGATTCCCATTTGATGCATTCTGAAACTTATTATCCCAAATTAATTTTGTACTTTGGCAACACTGTAACAACAGCCATCAAAACAATCATTTGAAAGGATTTAAGAATAAAAGGAGAAGGGGACCAAGAATACAACAGCAAAGTCAGAATAGAGAGGTGACCAAATTTCCTCTTGCCTGGTCATAGATTTTGCTAAAAGAAAAGTAACATTTGTAAAAGATAGAGTCCTGCAAAGTTCCAGACAACACAGCTTAAAAAAAAAAATCCTACAGTTTGAATAGTCAAGGCTATCTAGTATCCATTGTTCAAGATTTCCTTTGCTTTGCTGTTCTCTCTGAATTTCTTTTACCCCTAGACTTTCAATAGACTGTTAAAGGTCTTAATCTTCCATATTCTCATTTATTCAGCAAAGACTTTTTGTGACTCTGCTACATGCCAGGCTCTTTTCCAGACTATGATGATATTATGAGATATTACTCTTGTTTAGGTTGTCTTTACTATTAAACTTGCATCATGGGGTGTGGGGAAGAGAGGGAGGTTATTTCTAAGATCATGCCCAATATTTTAATAGAAAACAAATGATTCCTCTAAGGTTGGCATTTATGGAAGTACAGAATGGGATGTTTAAAAACTATTTTACTCCATTACATTGAAAAAAATTTTTTTGTTTATTTTGATGTACTTATTTATTTTAATGGGGGAGCAGGGGGAGGGGCAGGGAGGAGAGAGAGAATGCTGAAGGAGACTCCCCACTGAGGGTGGAGCCCATGGCAAGGGGCTCAATCCCAAAACCTTGAGATCATGACCTGAGCCAAAATCAAGAGTTGGCCACTTAACCGACTGAATCACCCAGGCGCCCTAAGTTCAAAATGTTTAAAAGGGAGTTGTAATGTAAGACAGAAAGAAAAACTAAACACTGGATTGGTGATTTCCTGAGATTTTGCTGAAATTGGTATCAGTAATGATTACTCAGGATTAGTCCTCCTGCAACATGAATTTTGGACATGATGCATTCTTCAATCATTTCCAATAGCACTTCCCAATCAATAACCATGATTTCAGCCTCCATTCTCAAATATTTCACTGGATTTTACATTAAAATATGATGTTTCCCTTGAATAAAATCTGTGATGGGAAATTTTACTACCTATGCAATTTCAGAGAACACTTTTTCTCTACACAAAACAGAAGTAAGGGAACCAGTGTGATATATTTCAATTCTTGATGAAAAACAAAGAGGGATGGGGGCACTGCAAATTTGCAACTTACTCAGAACAATTACACTTAAATTTTGGAGAAACTACAGTTAGCTTCAGAATTCATGTCATCATGAAAAGACAGTGTCCCTAGTGGTTAAGAGCTCATGTCTTAGAGTCTGCCTGAACCCTGGTGAGTCTCCCTGGGAAAATAACTGGATCTCCTTCACGCTCAGTTCCCTCATCTGTTCAACAGAGATCATGACCATGTCAACCCCAGGGACTCCCTGGGAGAAAATGCACAGATCTTTTGGACAATGCCTGGAACATGGAAGATGCTTCTGTCCCGTGGCTATTTATCACCCCCCTTCTCACCAACAAGGAAGGCACTGTGCAAACCTCTGGAGCTCCCAACCAGGCTCTAGCCCCTGGCTCTAGGAAAACGGAGGTGGATGGAACATGCAAGATAAAACAATGGAATCCCCCTTCTTGCACAGGCAGAGTACAAGGGAAAGAGCTAATGACAGCACCTTCTCCGGATTTCTTCTCCTAGGCTTTTCCAACAGGCCTCAGCTGGAAACGCCTCTCTTTGTGGTCATCCTAATTGTCTACTTCTTGAGCTTTCTTGGCAATGGCATGATTATACTTCTGTCTCGGATGGACACTCGCCTGCACACCCCCATGTATTTCTTCCTCTCCAGCCTCTCTTTCATGGATCTTTGTTTGACCACCTGCACAGTCCCTCAGACGCTGGCCAACCTCAAGGGGCGGGACAAGACCATCACCTATGGTGGCTGCGTGACCCAGCTCTTCATCGCCCTGGGGCTCGGGGGCGTGGAGTGTGTGCTCCTGGCGGTCATGGCCTATGACCGCTATGCTGCCGTGTGCCGCCCACTGCACTACCTGGCCATCGTGCACCCGCAGCTTTGCCTGCGGTTGGTGCTAACTGCTTGGCTCACAGGGTTCAGCAACTCAGTGCTACAGACGGCCCTGACCATGACTCTTCCCCTGTGCGGGAGAAACCAGGTGGACCATTTCTTCTGTGAAGTTCCAGTGATGCTGAAGCTTGCCTGTGCCGACACCTCCATCAACGAGGCTGAGCTCTTCACGGTCAGTGTCTTTTTTCTCGTGGTGCCCCTGTCACTCATCTTAGTGTCCTATGGCCGAATCACCCGGGCCGTCCTGAAGATAAAGTCAGCCCAGGGGAGGCGGAAGGCCTTTGGAACATGTGGCTCCCACCTGATGGTGGTGGTCATCTTCTTTGGCACACTCATTTCTATGTACCTCCAGCCTCCCTCCAGTTATTCACAGGATGTGAACAAAAGCATTGCTCTGTTCTACACTCTGGTGACTCCCCTACTGAATCCCCTCATTTACACCCTGAGGAACAAGGAAGTCAAAGGGGCGCTAAAGAGGCTGCTGAGGGCAAATGCAGACGTAAGAGGGAGCTAATGCAGGACTTGCAGGCCTGAGCGCTGGTGCGGGGGGCTGGGGGCGGGGGGCCTCTGGGTGACTCCAAGCCAGTTTTCACATAGTTCAGCAGGTCCTCATAAAGCACCCGCTCTGTAGGAGGCAATGTTCTAGGTACTTCAGATCTACCAGCAATCAAGATGAACACCCCTGTCCCCATGGAGAATATGGGTTTTAAGATGATGTAAAAATAAACTATGAAATATTATGTCTTGGAATACTTTACAATAATGAGAATACACAAATTATAAGTACAAACAACAACATGAATAATTCTCACAAACACAAACATTCTCACAAATATGCTGAGTGAAAGAAACCAGATGCAAAATGGCTAATACTGCTCAAATTTAATTATATTCAATGTACTCTTTATTCATGTAAAACTCAAAACCAGGCACAAGGAAAGCACAGGTATTGGAAGTCAGAAGAGTGGATTCTCAGGGGAGTTGTAATTGGAAGGAGAAATGGGAGAGGTAAATTCTGGGTTCTGCTTGTATTCTAATTCTGGATCTGGATGTTATTTATGGAAGGTAAACAATGAGTGAAAATTCACCAAATGGACACTGACGCTACTTTCACTCTTTGTATGCCTGTTGTACATGAAATCATTTACTTTTAAAATGGTTAAAATAAGCTAGGTATTAACAGTTACCACGACACTAAACACTCACATTAGGATTTGGGTTCATTTCACACTTGATCTGCCTTTATATTTCAAATGATCTATGTGACTTCTTTCCAGGGTACTGAACTAGTGGAATCTAAACTGTTTTTGATATCCATGAGATTTAGCCAATGAGAAAACACTTTACTTTGCTCTCATGGATACTTTGCTCTCATTTGTACAGTGAGCTCTGGTCTTATCTTCCTTCCAGGTTGACTCACTATTGTTTTTCTGGTCTCTATGTCATATATTTCCACTCTGATCTTTTTCTTTCCTTCCTTCTGCTAACTTTGAGCTTTGGTTTTTTTGACTAGTACTTACAGGAGTGAAGTTAGGTTATTTGTTTTTTGTTTTTAAAGAAATTAACTGTATTCTTTTTTATTATTAATTTGTTGGCTTTGAAATCAGTCAGCTATAGAAAATCTATATAGAATGTATTGCATTCTAGAGCCTGCCTAGGGCCCATCAGAAAATTCTCTCTTGTCTAATTTTTTAATAAACACTAGCTGATAATCTGCATTTCACACTAGTGAAAGGGTCTGAACTGGCTGACAATTGTCAGATTTATTTGAAAATTATTTTCCTAATGTAAGCTTTTACTGTGGTAAACTTTCCCATTAGATTGCTTTTGAAGCATCCCATAAATTTTAGTAATAATGTTTGTATTTTCATTTTTTCAAGATATTTCTTCCTTTCCCTTTGATACCCTCTTTGACCCATTGTTTTTGGGGTAGGGGGAGGTTGTTTACTTTTTCCTATTTGGAAAATTTTCAGCTTTCTTTTTGTTATTGATTTTTAGTCTTATACCACTGTAATCAAATAAAAATACTTGCATGAATTCAATCTTCTTAAATTTGCTCAGACTTGTTTTGTAAATTCTCTTGTGGTGTCTCATGGACGATGTTCCTGTGTGCTTGACAAGAATGTGTATTCTGCTGCTGTTGGATGAAATGGTCCATATACCTCTGTTAAATTTTTTAGGCTAAAGTATGGTTCAAATCCAATATTTGCATGTTGATTTTGTGTTGGAATGATTTATCCATTGTTAACATTAGAATATTGACGTTCCTATGATTATTATGTTGTCTATCTCTCCCTTCATATCTGTTAGCATTTGTTTGATATGTTTAGATGATCCATGTTGGATCCCACATATTTACCATTGTTATATCTTCTTGATGAATTGACCCCTTTGTATAATGAAATTTTTTGTCTCTTGTTACCATTTTTGGTTTAAATTCTATTTTGTTTAATATAAACATACCTACCCATTCACTCTCAAATATTTACAAAAACAACTAGCACCAATTCTTCTCAAACTCTTCAAGAAAATGAAAAGTAAGGACACTCCCAAACTCATTTTATAAGATTAGCATTATTCTAACACCAAACACAGATAAATATAACAAAGTTAGAAAAAAAAAAGAATGAAACCTATAGACTTATATCTCTGGTGAATATTGACACAAAATTTCTCAACAAAATATCAGCAAATCAAATTCAATAGCACATTAAAAGATTCATACATGATCAAGAAGGATTTACAACAGGGACACAGGATGAACCAACTACACAAATCAAAATACACCACATTAGTAAAATGAGAGATAAAAACCATATGATTATCTCAATAGAGGCAGAAAAACATTTAACAAAATACAACATCTTTTTGTGGTAAACATACTCAACAAAATAGATGTAGAAGGACTATACCTCAACCTAATAAATGCCATATATGGCAAATCTGTGACTAACATACTCATTGGCAAAAGGTGGAATCCTTTTCCTCTAAGATCAGATACAAAACAAGGATGCCGCCCTTCACTACTCATAAAGCACATTATTGGAAGTTGTAGCCTGAACAATAAGGCAAGCAAAATAATAAAAGATACCCAGTTAAAAAAAAAAAGAAGTAAAATCATTTTGACTAGAAATTATATATATGATCTCATATATAGAAAATCTTAGACACCACCAAAAAACCATTAGAACTTATCAACAAGTTTAGTGAAGTTGCAAAACAGAAACTCAACATATAGAAATGGGTTGTCCTTCTATACAATAACAGCAAAATATATGAAAAGATTTGTTTAGTCCCACTCACAATAGTATCAAAAACAATAAAATATTTAGGCATAAATTAAACTAGGAGGCAAAAGACCTGTACACTTAAGACTATAAGAATTTCATGAAAGAAATTGAAGAATTAAGAACACAGGTGTTCATGAATTGAAAGAATACAGCTAAAATGTCTACAATACTCAAAACCATGGTAGAGTCAATGCCACCCTTAACAAAATTTGAGTGGAATTTCTGGCAGATACAGGAAAAGCAGTCCTAAAATCTGTATGGAGCCACAAAAGCCCACAATTTTTGTGGGAGGACAAAAATTTTGTGGGGGGAAAGCCACTCTGACAAAGAGCAAAGCTGGAGGCATCCCACTCCCTGATTCAAACTATATTATAAAGCTCTAGTAGTCAAAACAGTTTGGTACTGGCTGGAGAAACCGATACATACACCAAAGGAACAGAATGAACAGCCCAGAAATAAACCCACTAATATCAGACAACTAATATTTGACAAAGGAGTTAAGAATATTCCTGGAGAAACATAATCTCCTTAATAAGTGGTCCTGTGAAAACTGGGTAAGTACATGCAGAGAAATGAATTTAGAGCTGTATATTACACCACGTACAAAAATTAACTGGAAAAGGATTACAATGTAAATACAGACCTAAAATTGTAAAACTCCTAGAAGACAACATAGAGGCAAAGATTTATGATATTGGACAAGTTGACAGTTATCAAATAAGAGTGTTCTAGCATTATCCCACCTACAAACTGAGCCCACTCTTTGTGATTCAAATTTTTAATCCAGAGATGGAAAGAATGGCACTCCTTTATTTTTCAATTTATGTGTATCCAAATGGCAGCAAAAGCAGTATCGTTTGTTCCCTGGAGCTCTTGAGTAGTGCAAGATTCTATCAGTAGCAGATATTCCCACCACCTCCACATAAGTTTTTTTTTTTTTTTTCTTTTCAATGTCACCCATAGGAATAAACTGATACCACATACAGTTAGGTATATTTGTACAAATTTCAGAAAACATTGGAGATAAATCATTTGCAAGTCTGTATTCTCTAGGGAGGAAAAACTAAAGGAAACATATTTGCTTCTACTATTAATCTTCACAAAGGGTTAAGACATTGACCTTTAAGGGATGGCATGTGGAATATGTGCTTTGTGCATGTTCATATCTGTGTGTAATAATATATTAATATATATGTTAATCTAAGTGCAATTTTGCACTTAGATTAACATATATATTAGATTAACATATATATGTTAATCTAAGTGCAAGTCCAATCTAAGTGCAAGCCAAACTGTAATATGTTATGGTGGCATATGAGCAGAAACATTCTTTGGGATGTATAGAATGTTTTTTCCAAGAAGGGCAGTGAAACCTGAGAGAGGTTGATTTCATGCTAAATATGACACATTGTTATCCAACAAGCTCCATTTAAGTGCATTAAAACACAGTTCTCATTTTCATAGGTAAATTAATAAAGTTTTCCAAAAAGAATCTTTTAAACCTGCTTCAGAGTTTTGAAATGCTTTAAATGGGGACTTAAAAATATATGGAAAGCACTCTTCATGACCTGCTGTCACAGAATCAGGTGGGAGAGTGGGGAGGTCCTGAGAAAGGTTTTGACAACTGATCATTGCATCCCATTGATCATTAGGATCCCAAATACTCCAATCATTAGAAACGACCAGGATGTTTCACCGAGACAAAGACACTGAACAACTTCATTCTCAAAAGAGGTTAAATCTATCCTCAGAAATGGTTGCCTAATCAGAAGAACTTACACTTCATAAAGACTTCATAGTTTTCTTTCAGTTCAGAATGGCTAAAAGAAATCCACACAATAATATGTCAATAAATTAAAATTTTATACACATATGAGGAAAAAATACTGAAAGCCATAAGGGGTTAGGGATTCCATAACCTACAAGATAATACAGACAGATCAGGTTCGTGGCAAATCTGTCCACAGAAACATAGTAGACCAGAAACGCTGGAAGGAAATCATCATTATGCTGAATGGGAAAAAAATATGGCCAAAATTCTTTATGCAGCAAAGTTGTCATTCAGAATAGAGGAGAGAGAAAGAGTTTCTCAGACAAACAAAAACTAAGGGAGTTGGTGACCACTAAACCAGCCCTGTAAAAAATTATAAGGGGGATTCTTTGAGTAGAGAAACAAACAAACACCCAAAAGACCCAAAACAACAAAGACTAGAAAGGACAGAGAACATAACCAGAAACAACAACTCTACAGTTAACACAGTGACACCAAATTCATATCTTTCAATAATTACTCTGAATGCATTAATGGACTAAATGCTCCAATCAAAAGACAAAGGGTATCAGAATGGATAAAAAAGCAAGATCCATGTATATGAAGCCTACAAGACACTCATCTTAAACCTAAAGCCACCTGTGGATTGAAAGTGAGGGGACATGGGACGCCTGGGTGGCTCAGTTGGTTAAGCGGCTGCCTTCGGCTCAGATCATGATCCCAGGGTCCTGGGATTGAGCCCCGCATTGGGCTCTCTGCTCAGCGGGGAGCCTGTTTCCTCCTCTCTCTCTACCTGCTTCTCTGCCTACTTGTGATCTCCGTCTGTCAAATAAATAAATCTTAAAAAAAAAAAGAAAGCTAGAGTAGTGATATTTAGACAAACCAGATTTTAAAACAAAGACTGTAATAAGAGATAAAGAAGGATATTATATCATAATTAAGGTATCTATTCATCAGGAAGATCTAACAATTATAAATATTTATGTTTGTGACTTGGGAACACCCAAGTATATAAACCAATTAATAATTAACATAAAGAAGCTTACTGATAATACAATAATAGTAGGGGACTTTAGCATACCACTTACAACAATGGACAGATTGTCCAAGCAGAAGATCAACAAGGAAACAAGGGCTTTGAATCACACATTAGACCAGATGGACTTAACAGAATATTTCATCCTAAAGCCGCAGAATACACATTATTTTTGAGTTCACATGGAACATTTCCATTCTCCAGAACAGATAATGTACTGGGTCACAAATCAGCCCTCAACAAGTACAAAAAGACTGGGATAATACCATGCATATTTTTAGACTACAACACTATGAAAATTGAAGTCAACAACAACAACAAAAATTTGGAAAGACCACAAATATATGGAGGTTAAAGAATATCCACTATAGAATGAATGCATTAACCAGGAAATAAAAGAAGAAATTAAAAAATACATGGAAGCAAATGAAAATGAAAACAGGATGGTTCAAAACCTGTGATATGCCTCAAAGGCAGTCCTAAGAGGGAAGTTTATGACAATACAGGCCTTCCTCAAGAAACATGAAAAGTCTCAAATACACAACCTAACCTCACACCGAAAGGAGCTGAAAAAAGAACAGCAAGTAAAGCCTAAATCCAGCTGGGAAAGGTAAATAATAAGGATTAGAGCAGAAATAAAAGATGTAGAAACAAAAAGAAAACAGAATAAATCAAGGACACTAAGAGCTAGTTCTTTTTTTAACTTTTTAAAAATTTAAATCCAATCAATTAACATATAATGTATTATTAGTTGCAGAGGTAGAGTTCAGTGATTCATTAGTCTTATAGAACACCCAGTGCTTGTTACATCACTTCCCCCTCTTAATGTCCATCACCCAGTTACCCTCTACCCCCTTCCCTCCAGCAACCCTCAGTTTGTTTTGTATGATTAAGAGTCCTATGGTTTGTCTCCCTCTCTGATTTTGTCTTGTTTGATTTTTCCTCTCTTCCCCAATGATCCTGTTTTGTTTCTTAAATTCCACATATCAGTGAGATCATATGATAATTGCCTTTCTCTGATTGAGTTAGTTTGCTTAG